>JAXGGA010011614.1:0-41793 GCA_038373865.1 Uloborus plumipes | reverse complement strand
GTTGAAAAAATATCTACTGCCAGTGATTTTTGTGTTAAATTCTAGCAGAAATGATACGTAGATACCATGTACATTGTAAATCCACCAGCCTACACAAAAAATATTTTTTATCCCTTAATTTACAAATGTAAAAACCGTTACAAAATCAGCTCTGAATGTTACGTTCAGTCACTATGGAAGGACTCAATACATAAAAAATATGAAGTCATTGAATGATAGAAGGATTTTTTTGATAAATATGGGGTACTTACAGTGCGATTCAAAATATTATTAACCTTCCAGAAGAACACTCAGTGTCAAAGCGTAGTATATCTAGCTCACCACTAAGAGAATTTAAAAATTGCGCCTTTTTTTTCTTTTGAAAAAATTGTTTTAACCCATATATAAAACCAGCACAACTTCTAGAAACTTCAGTACATGTAAATAGGAGCGAGCGGCATTATACATTTGATTTATTTGTTTCAAAAAAAAAAAGAAGCACAAAGATATTTCGAATTTCCATGATGACAAAGTTAAAGACATGTGTTAGGCAGCATATGTACTAATTTACTTAAAATGGTAATTGTTTAATTTAAATTTTGGAGCCCTTTAATATGTCTGTTCTACTAAATAGGGAGTCATTCAATAGTGTGGTGGTGAAAAACATTTAAATAAGTGACAATCAAAAGAACATTATAAAAAACGTTTCTGCTTGTGATATTAATTGCCCATGTGTCCCCGTTATGGAAATACAAGGGCTTAAAGGTTGTAGAAATTTTGAGAAAAGTCGCAAAATTCAATCAGTTTCAGTTCACATGATTTGTAGCTGTATCTTTTGTGACTAGCAAATGTTGGAATTAAGTGACGAATTTATCGCCAAGTCTTCAAATTCGGAAATTTTCAAAATTTCAGTAAGCTTGAAGGCCTTATATCTCGATAACCAGTAAACTTGATAAAATAACATTTTAAGTCAAAAATATGTCCGAAAATGGTTTTTCCATTACTACGTAGAAAGATTTTCATAATAATCTACGTAGAAAGATTTTCATAATCATTACGTCAGTGTGATTAATTGGTAAGAAAAAAGGCGTGCTTCGAAATTTGCTCAAAACAATTATTTCCTTCTGGGCACCACTTATCAGCTAATTATGCAATGATAAGCTAACCAGATTTGCTGTAAATAACAATAAATGTAAAGTCTTTGGTATGTTTCAAAGCAACTTAATTATTACAAGAGTAAGAGACAAAATTTTTTACAAATATTGCAGCGTAAGTAAACTCTGTTGACTCCTTCATTTTGTAACAGGATACTGACCACGATATTTCTTGAAGTTTCCCTCTCATAAAACAAAAATAATTAGTTTTACCGAAACAAGATTTATACCTTTTTCTCACGTTTCAAAAGCAAAATTGCTTTGAGTCATTCTCGAAAAGCTAATATGATAAACTTTTGCGGAGTAATCAACCCTTTTGAAGTTTGCAAAGGAAACCCTCATTTCCGAAATCAATGAGCAATAGCGCGGTGTGGCTTACTCTTTCATTTGCATTTCTTAATGACAGGGCCGATTATATTACAGATAATGAGCGTTAAGCCTCATCTTTTGTAAGTGATTTGCAGAAGCAGATTTCCATACCAAATTTATGTAAATGCCTTTTACCTTGGACTCAATGAGTTAAAATGCTTATGAGACATGAATCTTGGAAATGAAGTGGTTTGATAATATAAAGTTTCACTAAAAGGTTGTTTTGTCGCCAAATTGATATTGGAAGTTATTGGAAAGCACTTCACCAACTTCTTTAAGGCAAAAAAAGACTTCAAAGTAAGACCTGAAGGTTTTTTTTTTTTTTTTTGAAATTGTTTCGCCAAATGGTTTTTGTCGGCGAAATGACTAATAAAAGCATTAGAAGTTGCTTGGAAAATTATGAAAAAAAGCTTATTTGAGGAAAAAAAAGACCTTCAGGCAAAACTGCCTGAAAGTCTTTTCAGCATTGGCAGCCTGATGGTCTGAACAGCATCCATGTCTCATGAATCTTAGAAATGAAGTGGTTTGACAATATGAATTTTTACTAAAAGGTTGTTTTTTGTCACCAATATGATATTTAAAGTTATTGAAAAATACATTCAATAGCTTCTTTGAGGGGGAAAAATACCAGGCAAGATCTCTAGGTTTCTGTGAAATTGTTTTGCAGTAGAAGTTACTTGGAAATTAATAAAAAAAAATTCTTTGAGGAAAGAAAAGATATTCAAGCAAAACAAACAGATGTGTAGGTTTTCGTGAAATTGTTTTCCTGAAGGGTTTTGTCAGCAAAATCAAAGCATTAGAAATTATTAGGAAATTCATACAACAACTTCTTTAAGGGGGGCGAGGAAAACAACCAGCCAAAACTAGCAAGTCTGTAGGTTTTTGTGAAATTGCTTTTATGAAGAGTTTTCTCAGCAAAAAGACTAATAAAGGCAATAGAAGTTGTTCGAAAATTCATGTAACTCATTTGACAGGGAAGAAGGAGAGGGAAGGCAGGGCACTAAAGGCACCCAAGCAAAATGAGCATACCTATATTTTAAAATTATTAATGATTTTACTTGTCCGTGTAAGCACAACGTTTGTGCTAACTGAAATCTAAAATGAACACGTTTTGAAGACTTTTCCCTATTGATTTTTTGTTTGTTCACTCTGTTGAATATCAATTATGCATTGATAATTGCGAGGTCTAGTGAACGGTAGAACAGCCAAAAGTACCACTTTCGGGTCCGCAGGATTATTTTATACCTTCCAGAAAAATAAAGAAGCAAGCGCGAAACATAAACAAAGCACATACTTCATGAACTAAAGAGATGAATCGAAGTGTCCTCTGGATGCTTACTGCATAATGTTGCTAAATGGCTATAGACATGTATTATGTCCTAGATTTTTTCCAAATAATTATTTTGAGTTAAATTGCATCTTAAACGAAAGATAAATGTTTATTTTATTCATGTTATTTCTTTAAAAGACAAAGAAAAGTATTTCATTGTAAAAAATAATTTCAAAACTTGGTAGTTTAAGTGATTTTAAAAGCTATCCATATGAATTCATTTAAGAGCATGTAACAGACCAGTGCTGCCATGTATGGAGGATAAATGGTGATAATTGCTTTAAATATACCCAATACTTGCTTTTTATGCATTGAGTTGCCTTATAACTGCATTCTGCTATTCATAAGGAGAAAAAATTGTCCATGTATCCAATTGGCAACACCATGCAGTGTAGTGTTAACATTCGACTTGTGTCGTGCAAAAGAAAAGCTGGACTCTTGTAACGCCTACACAGGAAGAAGTACAGCAATAATTATTTTCACAACATGTTACCACCACGAGCGCGAAACTTTCACTCGCACCCGTAGGTACAAGATATTTGAAGGCTAATAAAAGAAGAATCAAACACTGAAGTGTTTTTATATTTGTATACTTAGTTTGCAAGAAAAAAAACTGGTAGTAAAAAATTGTGTAGCTAGTAATTACTGATGTACCGGATATCCGTAGGAAATAAGATCCGCACCTGTGTCCAGATTCGTTACTTTTTAGGAGATCTTACACGAATCTTTTGCATCATTAAATTTTATTGTGTATTTGATATTCTTCGTATGAATTAGGAATGCAACGAGTAGCAAATTGGCTGATTACCGAATTATTGGCTACTCGTAATCGGCCGATTAACGATGATGATTATTTTTAGTACTATCAATTTTACCATCACTTTCTTTTTCTTTTACAATTTCGATTTTAGAATTAGATAAGCTCAATTCATTAAAAAAATTATATCATCTGTTGTGATTATTTCTTAGCTTTCATTCCGTTTTCCGTTATTTACTTTTTGATATATTCATCTTGTTTTTTTTCTCACTACACTTTCGTAATATATGTTTTTTTTTATATGTTTGCAAAACGTTATTTTATAATGTTTATATATATATATATATATATATATATATATATATACAGTGGCGTAATAATAGGACGAGAGGACTGGAAAGCAAAATTCCACGGGCCCCGACCCAAGAGGGCCCCGGCCAAAAAGACCGAGAGCTCAGAAATAGTGTTTTAAATTGTACCTGAGAATGTAATTTTATTCGAAAAATATATTTTTTCTGCTTAAAATCCAAAGTAAGACAACTAAAGGCCATAATATGATTTCAAGTTAATTTTAAGCATTTCAACATATCCTAAACAAAAAACCGTGCTTTGCGATGAATGAAATTGCTTCAAATTTCAGTTTTTTTCAGCCTTCAAGTTTAAAAGTTTTAAATGACCCTGATCAATTAAAAAAGCTATAGGATTGGTTGAGATAGATAAAAAAATAAATATCTGAATCACATTTGGCCATTGAAATTCTCAGTTTTTGATCCACTTTCATAGACGAAATCGAAAAGTCTTCATGTATCAGAGACCTTGCTGATTTATCTACATATATAAAAATGGATGTGTGTATATATGTTTGTTCCTTATACAAATGCACAGTTTTCGTCGGATTTTCATCAAACTTGGCACAGAGGTTCCGCGATGTACTAGAATTCACATAGGGAAATTTTGAAATTTTTAAAAAATCCAAAAAGCTCAAAATACAAATTTTTTGTCCCAAAATGTCTATTTTCTTCCAATTTTGAATTTATAGAGTAATATAGAATTCAATTTTGAATCTATAAAGTTGTCTGCCTTTAAGTATACAACTTTATAAAATTTCACACATTTAAATATGATTTTAAAACAAAAATTACGATTAACAATGAATTATCAATTCAAGGCTCACCTATTTCATTGTTACAAAAAATACCTCTTTAAAGTTGCATTTTAACTCGTGCGACGCCGGGTACATCCACTAGTTAATAATAAAAAATCATTTGATGTCCTGTAGCTTTCCTGAAATAGGCACTGTTATTTCTTACAACTCCTGTGACTACAGCTAATGTTTGACGATCATTTTTCAAAACTAAAATTAATAAAAACCTATTTAAGAATTGCCATGGGACAAGACAGGCTCTGTAACTTGGCTATTCTGTCTATTGGAAATTCCCTGGCCCAATCTTTAAAGTTTGATGATGTTATAGACACTTTTGCGAAACAGAAATCTCGAAAAAAAGATTTTTCTCACTAAATATCTTATTGAAATTAAATTGTTATTTTTATTTCATTGTAAATGTATTCAAGTTCCTTCACCGAAAAGCTAGTGAATTGATGATGAATGTGAAGTCTCCACTCCGCGTTGTACTAGCGTGGGAACTATACTGCCGTGCTAAGCACAAAAGTCGTATCTGCGGCTCTCTGTGACGTATTTTACCTAAATGCAAAATTATATGGTCATTTGAGAACGGGAAATATATTTTTAAAAAAATTCTGAAAAAGTTTCATCTGAATCAAATACATGGTGGCGCAAAACTTGAAAGAGATTTATCTCAGTTTGAGCTCGACTGCAGATACCACATTTGCGCTTAGCACGGCAGTATAGCCCATTCCCTCTCGCCTAAGAGAGAAGGCCTATGGCCAGTAATACGACATTTACAACGTGTAATTGAGTACGCTGCAAATCTCGAAGCTTAAAATTAAACCGAGTACAACTTGAGTAAAAATCAAAAAGCAACATCTAAAAGCACAAATGGGTCGAGTTAAAATTGGCAAACATGTTTCAAAGGCATATTGGCATTTTAATTAACAACTTGACGGTTTTTACTGATAGGGCCCCATCAAAAGAATTTGCCACTAGCCCCAGATGGTATAGTTACGCCACTGTATATATATTTATTTATTTCATGAGAAATTCTTGTTCAAATCATACTACTAGTTTTATTTAAAACAAATTATTCCATCTAATCTGCAAAATTTGGCAGATTATAAATAAAATGTAATACTAATGTTTTTCTCATTAAAGTGCATAAACTTTTAATTATTGATCATGGTGTCAAATGAGTATCAGCTGTAAGAGTTATTTATCATTCAGTTTTACGCACTTTCTAAACTATTTCTTTTGCTCTTACTCGGTGCACTTCCATATTATATGTGATTGTAACGTTTGCTGAAATATATTTACTGCTAGAAAATTTAGTCATCGTAGTTCCTTATTGAAGGTATGATTAAAAAAATAATCTTAAAAATTATTTTGCCTCCGATTAATCGACAAAATTTAGACAATTTTAAATAAGCGGCATAGGGGCTGAATATGGCCTATTAATCTGTGCATATCTAATATACACCGAAGAGCCATTACATTATGACCACCCTCCATCTATGAGAATGGGCTAGTGTAGGAGCAAAACCACTGCGCGTGCGCGGCTGATACTGTAGTATATATAAAGGGTATGCAGTGTCTTTCTAAACATAGTGCGAGTTTAGCGACATAATGGGAAAATCAGCAGATTTATCAGACTTTGATAAAGGTCAAATCGTTATGGCTCGACGACTGGGAACATCAATATCAGAAACGGCGCGTTTATTGGGCTGTTCACGTTCAGTTGTTGTGAGCACATATCAAAAGTGGTGCAGGGATGGTTACGTGGCGAGTCGCCGGCCAAAAGTATGTCGTCCACGGCGCATTGATTCTAGAGGAGAGCGGAAATTGCTACGCATTGTTCGACATGACCGAAGAGTTACAACAGCCGAAATCACCATCAGCTACAACAGTAGTAACCCGCCGTGTCAGTGGTCAGCGACGTCTGACCGTGATGCGGTGGCCCCGGGTTCGAGTCCCGGTTGGGGTATGGGCGTACTTTCTCTCTCTCCTGTCATTGTCCTTTCTGTGTGTGTGTGAAAGTGAGTTATGAATGGACGGCCTACCCTATGAACGGGTCCTTATGGCATGTGTGTTGAGCTTAAATCGGTCTTCCACCTAAATGGTGCTCTTAAAAACGGAAGCCGTATCTTTCCTGCCTTAAATCGAGCAGATTTCATCTACTCGAGCTCGGATACCCGAGTGGTATTAGAAACAACAGCACAGTAGTAACCTAGGCAATGTTTCTCAACACACTGTGGAGCGAACATTGCTGCGTATGGGCCTAAGCTGCCGGAGGCCGAAGTATGTTCCTGCACTAACGGAACGTCATCGCCAGATGCGTCTGCTATGGGCCAAGAAACACAGGAATTGGACACCAGAGGAATGAAAGAAGGTCGCATAGTCCGACGAATCACGTTTCTGGTCCATCACCTCGACGGACGGGCGTGTGAGAATACGCCGATTTCCAAAGGAATTCCTTGCTCCCGGATGCACAGTTGGACGGAAAAAAGCCGGTGGTGGGGGGTATTATGGTGTGGGCAATGTTTTCATGGAGCACATTAGAACCCATAATCCCCATAGAACAATCCTTGACGTCTGGAAGGTACGGGAACATCGTTGCCGACCAGGTTCACTCATTCATGGCAACAGTGTTTCCTGTGGGGGATGGCGTGTACCAACAGGATAATGCACCATGTCATAAAGGTCAAATCGTCATGGACTGGTTCGAGGAACATTCCAGTGACTTTCAAGTCATGTCTTGGCCGCCAAATTCACCTGATATTAATCCAATAGAGAATTTGTGGTCCTACTTGGAAAACCAAATTCGTGCTGCCACGCTACCCCTTCGCAAGGTGAGGGAATTGTAGGACCAGTTGGTGAGCGCTTGGTACCAGAGAACTCAGACTACCTATCAGCACCTTGTGGAATCAATGCCACGGCGGGTGCAAGTAGTTTTGGGTGCTAAAGGTAGTCCTACATGTTATTAGGAGGGTCGTCATAATGTAATGGCTCTTCGGTGTAGATAACAATGAAATACAATTATTGTCAAGAAAAAAAAAAAAAGAAAGAAGAAAGAAATAGCTGGTTGAACAGCAATAACCATGGAAAACTCCATGGAATATTTTAATTTCATCTATTAATATCGAAATTCCTCTCAAAAAAAATTAAAATTTTTAGCACTGCGAGCGCAAACGTCTCGTTCGTATCCACGATCTCGATACGTTTATCAATCTAACTAAATCACACATGTATTTTTGCTTGGTTTAATTTCTATACTTAGTTTGCATTAAATAATACTGGTTGTAAAAAATAACTAAAGTGGTTATCCATAAAAGATTTCACAGTTTTCCAACGTACTTGATAAATCTCCTCTGCAAAGTGTCATACTATACGCTACCTTTGTTTATCACATCCTCCCTTTCCTTCATAACTAATTGACACAATTTTACAACTCACCATCCTCCACAAAGAGTAACATGATTTGTAGCAACAAGTAGGAGAGGTAATCCCACATCGTTTACGTTAACTTTCACTGGAACAAAAAGAATAGTTTGTCTTTACATATCACCCGTTTTTTAACCTTCATAACATCCTAGAGTAATAAAATTTTACACTCAAAAGAACAAACGCAGCAAATATTTTTTTTTTGATATAAAAGTCATCGAAATATGCAATTCTTCCAAAAACCCGCTGCACCCGTGAGTAGGACTTAAAGCGGGTAAGGGTTTCGGGAAAAGCGGGTAGTGAATATCTTCGCTTCCGAACAACAGTAGAATGAATACTGTTTTCACTCAGCTAGCATGACTTACTGATATCCTGAGGCGAAGATATATGATACTCACTTTAATTAGACAGATATGTAGTTCACAGCTTTTGCATAAAATAGAAAACTTAAAAGAGTTACCGTCATCACAACATTAAAATTATCCTTAATCACTACAAATAATTTGTTTCATAACAGTTTTTGCTATTTTTACTTAATTTCATTACAGATATCGGACTATTAGAACTCCATAAGTGGTGCAAGTGCCATGAACAGTGAACACACGATCCACAGTCATCACATCTGATCCAGTAGTCGAAAGGAGGATTACAACTCATCTCGCTGTATACTACCAATGGCGGATCTAAAAATATTTCAAGGGCCGAGGCGATTGATTTTATTACGTATCCTTTGCTTCACATTTTGGTTTACAAATATTGACCTCATATGTTTTGGACTTCAATTGCGAAACGTATCCTGAGAAGAGCCCTAAACCTCCCATCTGATATGATCAAAGACAGTGTAAAAATGCCTTTTTTGACCTTAATATTGAAATTTTATCACTAGTGAGTCCCTTAAAAGAGAGACGATCGCCCCAATGTCCGTTCTGGTGTCCGTCCGTGTTGTATACCCAGCCCTTCCACTCAAGTGCCACATTTTCGGTATAGTTTTGCACACTTTTTGAACTTACTCCAAACTATTTTACATTTTTTCATACTTTCATATTTTCATATTTCATGCGATTTGGTTTGTGACTTGGCTAGTTTCTACGCCATTTTCTCACACGCTGCTCAAACAGGCCGTAAGCCTAAAAAATATCAATGTGCTTGAGGAAAGTCATGTCTGTTGATCAAATGAAGATAAGAGCTCGAAAGAGATCCTTAGAAAGACGAAATGAAAAAAAAGGCTCCTTGGGCTTTTCCAAGATTTGTCTCACAGCTGATAGTGTCAAAGGGATTACGAATTTTTTTCTTGAGCAAAATGGAATATTTCTCATATTAGCAAATGACATGAGACAGGCTCTGAGGGAAGCCATTTTTGCGGAGACTGCATTTTCAATACCCACTAATAGAAACATAACCAAATATACCATCGCATTTAACTGAAGTCACGGCTATTGCTTGTAGGTTAATTTTGTAAAATTATTTTAAATTAAAACGCCTGACAGAAAATTAAAATAACTATAGCGTAAGAAACATAAATAAAGTCCAATGTAAGAGATTGCAGAACATTGCAAATGAGAAAGAACTAAACTGTTCTTAAAACTTTTGCACGAAGTAACTACATAATTATTAAGGAACTGTACAGTGTCATTTTGATCGAAATAAAAACTAGCTAAAATAAAAACAAAAAATGACACAGGCATGCGATGAAAGAAATACAAGAGAAGTAATGGCTGAATTTTATGTACTTTTTGGGGTCGATTTAAGTGAAAATAATGAAAAAATTCCATCACGTTAGGATTTTTTATATTTGCTGAAATCTTCCGTCAAAAAGTATACTCTAAAACAATTTATTTGGCAAAAGTGAGTGTGTTATTATAAATTTAAATGCATAAAAATAATCTATTATTGGTTATACATATTGATTCTCTAACAATCAATCACATTTTATTGCTCTATATGGAAAAAATAGGGTCTAAATGACAAATCGTACTCGTCTGCTAAAAAAAAAGAAAAAAAAGGCTATATCTCTGAAATAAAAATTTTTCACGAAAGAAAAAAAACCATTTGAGAGTTCAGAATATCGATGCAGATTGCCTACTAAAAATTTCATCCAGATAAAAGATGGCACGGTACGAAATTTTCAGAAAATTTGTTGCTTTTACATGGAATGACCCTGTAACCAGATTGCACGAACTTACCCTGAGAGAGAGAAAAACTCGAAATTCCCTTGAATTTAAACTTTTTACTTCGAATTATGTACATGTAATTTTATTTTTTTTGCATTATTTTTTGCTGTTTGAAATTTGTTTCAGCAATTTGCAACAAATTATTTTTTTTTTGTCAGAAGACATAAACTTCAACATGCATGAGGACTGCGTACTATGCGCTTTGGCTCCTGACATACACAGGATGAATTTACGGCACAGAGAGGATAAAATAACATCCATGGGCAAGGCGGGATTCGAACCCGCGCCCCCTTTGCTTACGAGGAGAGTACACTGCCTCTAGGCCCACGTGCCCCCCCCCCCCACCTGCAAATTTTGTTTGCACTAATAAAGTTTTTAATTATCTTTCTCATTCCCTTCTCATCAATGATTACAAACCAACCAATATAAATGAGCTTTAAAACAATATTACGCAATTGAATAAATTAAATTTTAAAACTCAGTTGCATCCATATGCTTCTTCTATAACTAATATACTTAGAAACGGGAATGGTAATATTTGATTTAACAATCTATTCGTAAGAAGACATCGAACATTGAAAATTTACAATAGAATAAATTGTTCATTGGAATACAAGAACAATTTAGGAGAACGCTATGCGTAATTTATTTAAATTTGAATGTCGTCTGCGAAAAGAATCGGATTTCGATGGCCAAGAAGTTTTCCCAAAAGGTATGACCCGGATTTGTAATAGAATCCAGAAAATTAAGTTTTCTTTCTCTTCGACTTTACATCCAGAAATCTTTCATTGAATGGTAGCATTTAAATAGACATTTGATTTTCTTTCCACTTATTTTAAGTTCACATTGAAACGTTTTCTGTGGCAGTCGCTTTATGGAACTGTCGGATTGCTTTAGAATGCAGTTTAATAATAGTGGTGATCATTTCTGAAGGTTCAATTCACACACACAGGTCTTGAAGTACATTTTATGTAGTATATTTTGAAACAAATAACAGTTGACATATTTGATTATATATTAATTTTTAAAGCCTGGAATACATGTAAGTAAAAATACAGGCATGTTATTGTTACGAAATTTTGAATAAGTTTGAAAACGATTCAGTGAGGGCCCCTCCCCTCCCCCACTAAGTACAACATTTAATAATTAAAACCTGCCGAACTTTTTTATTTTATTCATCAGCCTCGATAGGAGTCTAAATTTTTTTCTGTACAGTTTGCTTAAAATATCGAATTTTTTATTTTAGATTTTTAGACCATAGAAAGATTAAGCTGCAAGGTTACCGCCTTTAAGAAAGTGCTAAGGCGCAACACGCTACACGCAAAGGTGCTACACGCAAATAAGGAAGCCCCGGGTTTGACTCCCGGCTAGGGTGTGGAGGTACTTTCACTCTGTCATATCCTTGTCTAAACGGGTCTCATGACATGTGTGTTGAGCTAAATCGAACTCCCACTTTAATGGTGTTTGTAAAAACAAAGCCGTACCTACTCCGCTTTAAATCGTGTATATCTATCTACTTAGGCTCGGGCACCTGAGTGGTTTCAGTAATAACAACAAGTTTGTAAGCACAGAAGTATTTATTCAATTCTTGAGCTAACTTTCTTAATTTTCCTACAGTGCACATATCCGTGCTAAATTACGCTCTAAAACAAAGCATAGTACATCCCACTCATCTACACCAAATATCAGATATCATAGGCATCAACGCATATGATACTCCCTGTCAAGAAAATCAAAACACCTTTCCCTTATCTTTCTAATAAATTTTCAATATTTTTCATGCTTCTATTACACCGCTCATGCATTTTCTCTACAATAGGAACGCTCTGAATAATTCATGAGTTTTTTGAATATAATCCTCGCTTTGCATTTCTTACTAGATCTCAGTCGAGTGTCCCAAATATCGTTCTATAATTTTAATATGTTGTCGAACGAGTAGTAATTTTGAATAAAGATATTTCATTTACTTTGAAAATTTAATATCTTTATGCGGAAACGTAGGATGTGTTCAAATTCAGGGATTGTTTAAGATTGAAAGATATTTTCGTTTCATGGTAAATCTAAGAGCTTAATTTACACGTAAAATTTGAAATGATGTTTGGATAAACATTCAGAAAATGCTTGGTATTTATCTTGTGCAAAATTAGAAATATGTTCTTCAATTGCCCTTTTTCAATTAATTTTAATCAAATAACTTCTGTGTGCGTCGAGTTAAAAAATTAAAAACGTGAAGCTTGTAAAGAACTGTTTGAGAAGCAGTTTTTACCTTTTTTTAGATTGTTAAGCCTTTCAAAGGTTAACAACTCTAATGGAAGAAAAGATCGGAATGTAACACAACAGAAGTGAAAATATTGGAAAAATTGTATTACCATAAAAAAAAGTTTCCTTTTTTTTTTGGTTTTTTAATAACACGATTTCATCTTTCAACTGTGTGATGGTTTATTTTTTTATGTTTGCTTTCTTATCTTAATTTTTAAGGATTTTTTTCTGCACTGCATCAGTTACGCTTTTGTCAATATTTTTTTTAAATACTTTTTTATGTTATTCTTATTTAAGCCTTTTTAGCTATAAATTTTTCAATTGTATTTCTTAATTTGTCAACAGCTCGCTCTTTAAACACGCAATACATCGCCAACTCGGCTATTTCGATCCATAGACAGCTGTTTCGAGCTTATTATGCTTTCATCAGCATGGAATACGAAAGTAGTCGAGTTGGAGTCAAAAATCCTCTTATAAAGCAAAGAGAGCCAAAAAACTGGTAGCTAATGTGAAATTAGAATACTAGAGAGCGACCGCATTTGGTACGGTACAACTCGTACATTTTTTTTTTTTTTGGCAGAGCTCAAGAGGTATAAATGAGAGCATAATAAGCTCGAAACAGCTGTCCATGGATTGAAATAGCCGAGTTGGCGGTGTATTGCATGTTTCTGCCATAGCCCTTGCTTAGGGGCGGTTACTCGCTGCTTTATAGCTCTTTAAATGTTTTCTGTGAAACTTTTCGGTTTTATCTTTTTCAGTTAGGACATCCTTGAGAGCAAGCGAGAAATCTGTCAAGATAAATTTTTTTTCTACTTCCATCACAAACTTAGTACCAAATATTCACTTAGGAAAATACACATTTTAATCACTCGTTATTAGCGTTACGAATTTCTGGTGTACGCTTCGCACTCGTAGCTGACACAGTCGAAATGTTGATTTTTGTCGTAGTACATATTTACATTACAATTAACTTCTTAAGGAGATTTGCTTTCCTTTCAAAAAAAAAAAAAAAAGAATTCCTCTTCGATAAAAAGAAAAATATTTGCTAATGGCTAATATCACTTTGCTTCCTCGAAATGCGTTAGAATTGACGTGTTGCTTACTTAAAAAAACACCAAATATATCGACAAAATTTGCGTACATAATGTATTTAAATTAAAAAAAAATATTTTGCCTATGTGCGTAAGATAATGTTTGAATAAATTGCATTAACAAGGTAAGCGGTTTTTCATACATATTTTGTCTTTCTATTTTTGAATGGATTTATTACTATTATTTACTTTTTGTATTGCTTTATACTAGTCTGCTTTAAACAGACGTAACTTGTTCACTATATGAAGCTTTAAAATAGTTTCAGTTTCACAGTTTAGTTTCGTAGTTTTAGTTGTCAAAACGAAAGAATAAATTGACATACATCAACAAGGAGTGACCCACAGCGTTACAACTATCGTCCTACTTCGTCCGTCAAATCTTCCGTAACTTAATACCAAATTCATCCTTAAGAAAATACATGTTTTAATTACTCGGTATTCTTGTTAGAAATGTCTCTCCTAGCTGATACAGTCAAAATGATTACTTTTGTCGTAGTACATATTCACATTACTATCAACTTCCTTAGGAGATTTTGTTTCCTTACAATAAAAGGTTTCCGCTTCATGGAATGGATATTTGCTAATGCCTCATCACACACTGTTAAACACTGCTTCCTTGAAACGACTATGTGCATTTCGGAGGCTCAAGTCGCCGTTAATAAAGACAGGAAGTTGTCAAATGAAGTTTTAAATTATTGCTCAACTGCATATTAAGTTGGAAATTTTTGAAATGCTTTATAATTAATACGTTGCTTAGAGACACATAAAATCTATCGAAATAATGGGCGTACAATTTATTTCCAAACCGGTTATTTTTACTATGTCTAATGAGCATAAATAATTATAAAAATAAATATTTATGAACAATTTATGCGGTTCACGTGTACAAAGTTTCTTTCTAATTAAAAAAATACTGCTTTTTTATTAAATGCATGTGTTAACTTTACGCTATACTTCTGTAAACAGACACAATCTCTCTATTATTTGCAGCTTTAAAGCAGTCTCATAGGCATAGCTGTCAAAATAAAGATGGAAATCAACAACAGTGACAATAAACCAGAAACACGTAAAGATACAATTACTTAAATTGAAGGATAATCAAAAAATTTCTTCCTCTCCACCTATGATCCCCTAAATGCATGGGTGATGAAAATTTTACGAGGAAATTTTATTAGAGGGGCCGAAAAGTAAAGTCTTTTTTTTTCTCAAAGAAATCAATTGTTTTAAGTTTTTATTTTAAATCAGCGATGTAATTATCCTCGTTATCAAAGGTCTTTAACATCTAGTGGTAAATTTTAAATCCCGGATAGATTTTTTAAAAAATATATTGATGTTTGAGCAAAATATCTCAAAATAGCATTTTGGGTACAAGCCAAATTTTCAAGTATTTGTGTAATGGAAAGTATTTTGGCGATCGGAAGAAAGGGAAATATGACGGCTTCACCCTTAATACTCACCTGACATTGCACCATCTGATTCCCTTTTATTGCGATCTATCTATGAAAAAAAACTTGAAAATTTGTCTTGCATCCAAAATGCCATTTCAAGATATTTTGCTCAAAAAATCCTTTTTTTTTAAATCTGTCCAGGATTTAAAATTTACTACTAGATGGCAAAAGGCCCTTGATAACGAGGATAATTACATCTTAGATATAAAATAAAACTATTACTAACTGATTTGTGTGAAAAAAAAAGGACCTAAATTACCGGTTCCCTGTAAAAGCAGAAGCCTGTATTTTATGTGGCAAAGGTTACAAAACAATTGATTTCCTTTTTTCTCGGGAAATATGTAAAGTGAGAATTTCCGAAAATGTGTAACATTTTTGGTGGCATTTTTTCGATTACGTACATTTTACCATTTGAACTTAACTCATTAATGCCTGCCATTTTTTTTCCAAATATATTTTGTATACTGGTTACAAACAGTGTTTAACGGACCAGAAAAATAATTTTAAAAATATTATGTAAAAAATAATGATTTTATTAAGGGAAGAAAAATCGCCCCTTAAAAGTTACGATAGACCCCAGAGGGTACATACTTCTTTTACTAAAAATTTTTTCTGACTACGATATAATATGTAAAAAATAAAATTTTATTAAAAAAGTAAAACCGACTTCAAAAACGCAGCTGAAAATTGCTCTAAATGGTAAAAAATAAATTTATTCTTTGAACACCATCGATACTACTTTTAAACATGAATTTTGAAGTCTGTGCCGAAACAGTTAATAAAATCATTCGTACCCATTGATTGTACCATTTGATTGATTTTTCCTCTCAAACAACACTTGAAATTGATTATGAAACATTGATGGTTGTTTTTATTATGAAACATGTAACCGAAGATGAGCACGAAGGATTTTATTAACTGTTTCGGCACCGATTTCAAAACTCATGTTTAAAAGTAGTATCGATGGTGTTCAAAGAATAAATTTATTTTTTCCTTTTTAGAGCAATTTTCAACTGCGTTTTTGAAGTCGGTTTTACTTTTTTTCATAAAATTTTATTTTTATTTCATTCTTTTCAGTGTAAATGTATATCCGGAAGAGTGTCATGTTGCCATCATGACGCTTCATCTCACTTTATTAACGCGTCCAAAATTTTAAACGATTGCCACTAAAAAAAATTGTGTTAATTTCTGGGATTTAATTAAAGCATGTTTAAACACGCACACGACCAATATGCGTAATTGAAATTTATAGTTCATAAAATAGAAAAAAATAACTCATGAAAGATTGGCAAACTTGTTGAATGGGGGGGGGGGGAGAAAAGAAAAAAAACATTTTTTTCACTGTTTGAGAAAGAAAGCAAGTAGAAACTGTAATTACATAATTTGCTTGACATTGCTCATGCTAGTGATACTCTTTCAAGATTTCAAAACCAGATGATGAATAATTTTTATGACTTAAGAAAAGCCAGCAAAACAAGGCAAAATTGGTAACGTCCCTTTTCTCGCCAAGCACGGATTTCGGTTTTGTCGCCACAGAAACGCCATTTTTGCGTAATGTCCCTCGGAGCTTTCAACTCCGCGAGACAACAAGGAAAAACGAGCTAGTTGGCGACTTTTTGAAAATGCGCCAAGCAGGGACCCAAAGCGCATTTTCACCCTGCATAATACTAGTAGCCAGACGTTCCAGTTTAAAAGTATAAAATGTATAGTAATAAACTGTAAAATAAGCAATTTCACTATCTATTGTGGAAAATAAGTGAACTTTTATTAAAATAATGGAGGTTGCTATCATTGATTATTGATTTAGTGTTCACGATAACCGTATTTTCATAAAAAAATAAAGATCCCAATTCTTTTTATTTTTGAAAAGATTTATTTGCTTAAAATGATAATAAAACACCGATTTTATCAAAACCCTTGGGCATAATACAACGACGGTAAAACATAAATGACTTAAGAAAAACATCGGTGGTTTGAAAACATCGAAATCTCTACCACGCCCCTACTCCTAATAACTAGAACATTATTGTTTTTATCTTAAAGTTCGAAAAAAGATGTCCAGATATAAATTTGATGCTTAAAAAAGGAAAAAAACTATACTGTACATTCCTGCTTTTTATAAGAAACATGAGATACTATATGCAACACTGCATGATAAAAACAAATAATTTATAATGGGTTTGAATTTTTTATAGCATTTCAAAAGAAGTCCTTTCAAATTGTCTCTTCATTTCTTTTCGGTGTAATAGCTTTGAATTATTCATAACTTTTCAGAAATGTAATATTTGCTTCCAATTTTTTGCGAAGCGTGTTTTACTGCATTTCACTGTAATCTTTGAAAAGCATTCCAGGAATTTTAATTTCGGATCGAAAGAGCTGTCATTGTAAATAAGTACATTTGTTTCATTTGATCTATAAGTTTACTTTATTTTGCTGGCACTGTGCAAAAAGAGAGTACAACGAGGATTAATCTGCATATATACTGCAAAAAAAAATGTTTTTACAGTATAATAGAGCTAATTTATAGTAATTTTGATCCGTAATGAACTAAAATTGCTAGTTTACAGCAATAAACTAAAGTTGCTAGTTTACAGCAATAAGCTGTAAAATTGCTAGTTTCACAGTTTATTACTGTGAATTTTACAGTTTTAAGCTGAAACTTCAGTTGCAAGTATTATACTGCTGTTTTAACAGTATATACAGCTAATTTTATAGTAATAAACTGTAAAATTGCCAGTTTTACAGTTCATTACTGTTCTTTTACAGTTTTAAGCTGAAGCCTCTGCTGCCAGTATTATACTGGCATATATTTAGAGTACTCTACCTCTAGGCCCACATGGCCCCCGCATGTTTTCTTTGTACGCCAATAATTTTTTTTCTTTTTCTTCTTCTCCCTCTCTCTCTCTTTTGCCCCATACAGGGGCAAAATTTTCATTTCAAGAAATTTTCATTTCAAAACTTTCAGATCGCAAATTTTACATTTTTTTTAAGGTACAAGTTAAGTGCCAAAAATTAAAACTAATATTCCAACGTAAGTTCTTAATAAAATTTATTGTTTTTACTTCCTTTTACGTAGTAAAGGAAGTATTGTGATCGCGAAAAAAAAGTCACTCAAATTTGAGTCTAAATTTTGATTTTGCTCACCCCCGAATGAATGTTCAGTAGTTTTTTCGACCTGTCAGCACGTGCATATGTACCTACCAACATATAAGCAGCCGAAAAATTCTTTTCAACCACCCCCGAGTTAATTACGACGAGTTTTCTCGTGACGTCTGTATGTACGTATGTGCGGATGTATGTGCGTATGTGGCTCGCATAACTCAAAAACTATATACCGTAGAAACTTCTAGCTTGGTATGTAGGCTCTGAGTATGGTCTAGTTGTGCACCTCCCCTTGTGGTTGCATTTGAATGTTCCCAAGGGGATGTTTTACCCCTTTTTTGGGGTAAATCAGTGTTAATTTCAATGCAGACTCAAGTGATATGAATTGGCGCGACCATTTGGCGATATATCGCCAAGCTTTTGGTCGCCAAGTGTTTGACGCCAACTTGGCGACATATAACCAAGTTGGCGACAAATTTGGCGAAATTTTTTTTTTTTTGAATTTGGGTTCAACTTGGCGCTATTGGCGATATTTTGCGAAAAATTCACTGAATGATATTAAAATCAGCAATATTTAGAAAATTAACCATTGTTAAATATTTTTTGCATTGTTTCGTGGCAGATTAGGGGAGTAAATATTTGAATTGTTACCTTGCTTACTCCAAGCACTTTTTTTGACACACTTAAGGCAACTACTAAGAAATTTACACGTAAAAGGAAGTAGTGTGGGGCCCATACCAGATTTTTTCTTTATGCACGATAATTTTCAATACAAGTTTTTAATATCTTCATTTTGAAGAAGTTAGGTTATCTTAGCCCTTCACTGCATGGTGTGTCTGATCTGGCACAAACCAAAAAAAAAACTCATAAATTCCTCTGATATTTAAATACAGTTAAGCTGAGCTTTGTGCGCCTTTTGGAACATTGCTATAACAGTTTAGTGTGATTTTTATGCACTAGTTAGTTGCACTAGTCTAGGTATTACAGTTCTTGCTTTTGAAAAATCGAGTGTCTGCATTACGGCAAAAAGTGATTAATCATTATTTCCTCTGTTCTAAATATTGTAACGAGTCCGTAGCACCTTCAACTTTCTTTAAATGAGCATTCCAATGTTGAGGAAGTAACTATAAATTTATTTACAAGTATGTACACTATTTACAATAGGAGCAGGAAACAATTGCTAAACATCCAGCAATAAGGTAGCAAACAGTACACTGTACTCTCAACAGTAACTCAGCACCACGTATCTAACGTGAACAGTAATTAAGAAATTACAAAAGCAAAACAAACATCCGCCAAAGCGAATATAACGAGCGAGCTTCTTAGAAGTCAAATCTGAAAACAACTGACTGCGTTCAAGGCCAGCTATTTATACTCGAAAAGATATTTCCACAATATTCTAGCAAAATCCAGTTCATTCATAATTTGACTAATCCATTCACGAAAGTTCCAGCAATAAAAAAAGAAAAACCACTCCGAGCGAAAAATGTCTTCATGCTTATTAAAGTTAGGGCAAGTGTAAAAACTACAAAACATTACAAGGCCGGTATACAAGTGATAAAGGTGATATCTTCAGATACTTTTGCAACATGACGTCAGATAAAACCAAAACTAATGAAAATGATGCAAGGCAGGAAAAACAACAACTATTTACAAGATTTGTAACAATATGTTTAAATATATATGCTGTACTTAGTGGAAAAAAATTGTTTGTTCCACTTATGGCCCAAAACACATTGTTGATTATTACACGTATCAGTATAAGCACATACTATGCGCTTTGTGGCATATGTAGAACAAATAGTTAAAACATCATTTTTGGTGCAAATTTTTAAGGTTAATTTTTTTCTTCATTTTTCCTGAACTCAGGGCTATTTAAAGGTAACACATAATTTTTGTTCATGAAAATGTAAAAAATCGTGCAGTGAAGGGTTTACTATTTTACTTTACACTACGTTTCGTTTCCAATTTTTCCAACAAAATTGGAAAATAACAAAGACAACAATGTTTTCAAAAAAAAATCATAAAAACCATAATTTGGAATAGTTTTGAAAAATTTCAGAGGGGAATTGAACCCAATAAATCACCCCCTTGCATACGGCCTTGGGTTATTGTATCATTTATACTAGTAATCCAAAGTTTTTAATTTTGCCACTCACATCTTTTTGCTTTTCACTGCTTCAAATCTGAAATTAAATTTCCTTAAACTCACTTCTTTAAAAAGAATGAAAATAGCTATACGCCACTTTTCCTCTCAGTTACTTGCGCATTGGCATAATCAACACACCCTGCGGTGATAAAATCGCAAGTGATAAAAAGACAATTTGATGTCAAAAAGTGTCATTTTGTGGTTTAAAATGCATACCATGGACTTTAGAGGAAAATTCTCATAAAGAGAGAAAAAAAAAGAAACTGCCTGAAATCAGTTTTATTTTCATCTCTTGGCATTTTCAACCCAATAAATCTTCTCAAACTCTTTTTTTTATTTTTTAAGATTATAGATAACATTTTTGGAATTACTTATGCTATTTTTAACGACGTGAAATTATTTATTGCCACAAGCGTAATATTACACAAATACTTTTACTCAAAGACTTAAAATTAAGGGAAAAAATAATAATAGCGGTGCATAAATCAAATCTTTTGAACTCGGGGATAATAAAGCGAGTTTTATGGTGTCGTTATATCACGAGACTCGTGGAAAAAAAGTTCAACAATTTAGATTTCCAAAATGCCGAAAGGGCTCTTCAGTTTTATAATTAAGTCTTTTTTTTTAAATATCATCATGGTATGCAGTCAAAAGGCACTTTCTCTGTTAATTGTTGACGTTAAAATTTGAAAATAATACGTGGGATAAAGATAAAAACAAACAATTTAACGAAGTAAAATTTGTAAACCACATTAAGCGCCGTTGTAACGCTCGTATTTTCATGTTTCAGTATTTTCCCGCTCGTTTTTCGTTTTCTTTTTTTTTTTTTTTTATATAATTATGAATATTTATGTGAATTCTTAACGCAGCCAGAATTCGCATCTTTATGGAAGTACTTATACATATTTTAAATAAATAATAAGGTTGGCTATTAGTATATGTGTATATAGATATTGTTATTATTATTGATAGTAGTACAGTTCAAAAAATAAACTGCTGTTTTTACAGTATAATACTGGCAGCAAAGGTTACACTTTAATGTTGTAAAAGGAACTGTGAAACTAGCAGTTTTACAGTTTATTGCCAAAAAATTAGCTGTATTATTCCGTGAAAACAGCAGTATAATACTGGCAGCAAATGTTCCAATTTAAAACTGTAAAATGCACAGTAATAAACAGTTAGTATTTTGCTATAACACTATCTTGTCTATATTAAAATGCATACATATGGTAAATCTGCTAGTTTTTTTTTTTTTTTTTTTTTTTTTCAAAAAGTTCTATTTATTTTAAGCAATTATACCAAGAAAAACCGACATATAACGCTCTCTGTCCTCCTCTATATAAATAATAGATGGAAAACTATAAATCATCGGTCATTCGAATCAATGCGAAGTGTATGTTTTGCGAACTAAAAGTAGATTGCAAAACTTCTTCCTAACCAATAGAAATGGCTTTGGAAAACGGAAACATTTTATTTCGCGTTATGAAGGGAAACTATTTCTGACTTTATTGGAAAATAGAGTAAATTGCTTTTTCTCGGCAATTTAGCAGTAGCCCCGAGACACATCGAAATATATAACACATAAAATGAAAATCAATATCTATGTGTTTGAAGAAAAGGTGGCAAAATTAAAAAGACTTGTTGCTTCGGTAGTTTATGTTGTGTCGTCGAAAGCAGGGTTGGCTTCCGATTTAAGAAATTGCTTTTTCTGTTAAATTTAGAATTGTAATACCCACATAATTACAAGAGTATTTTTTGACGTTTAAAAATTACAGCTCTTTCTTGATTATAGGACGGACCGTCTGTAAAATAACACACTAACTCGTGCATTTAACCCTACACTGCATGGTGTTGCCAATTGGCTACATGGACAATTTGTCCTCCTTATGAACAGCAGAATGTAGTCATAAGGCAACTCAATGCATAAAAAGCAAGTATTGGGTATATTTAAAGCAATTATCACCATTTATCCTCCATGCATGGCAGCACTGGTCTGTTACATGCTCTTAAATGAATCCAAATGGATAGCTTTTAAAATCACTCAAACTACCATGTTTTGAAATTATTTTTTACAATGAAATATTTTTCTTCGTCTTTTAAAAAAATAACATGAATAAAATAAACATTTATCTTTCGTTTAAGATGCGTTTTACATCAAAATAATTATTTGGAAAAAATCTAGGACATAATACACGTCTGTAGCCATTTGGCAACATTATGCAGTAAGCATCCAGAGAACACTTCGATTCATCTCTACAATTCATGAAGTATGTGCTTTGTTTATGTTTCGCGCTAGCTTCTTTCTCTTTTTGGAAGGTATAATATAATCATGCGGACCCAAAAGTGGTACTTTCGGCTGTTCTACCGTTTATAAGACCTCGCAATTATCAATGCTTAGTTGATGTTCAACAGAGTGAACAAACGAAAAATCAATCGGGAAAAGCCTTTAAAACGTGTTCACTTTAGATTTCAGTTAGCACAAACGTTGTGCTTACACGGACAAGTAAAGTCATTAATAATTTTAAAATATAGTTTTGAAAAAAAAAACTAAAAAATACGCTTTTACATTGGAATGCGCTGTGATCATCACGGGTTTCCCTCTGATTTTCAAAACTACTAAATATCCGCACTTAAGTTTACATGTGTACTTATAATACATCAATATGCAATACAGTTTAGCCTTTAGTATTAAAAATAATATTAAATATATTACTTTTATATTTGCAAAGAACGTAAATTTTATCTTTTATTCAGAGTTACATACATACATACATACATACATACATACAAACAAACCCACATGTGAAATTAATAAAAGCGTATTAAAAAGAGACCATGAGCTACAGAGGAACTAGTTACAAACCAAAAAAAAAAAAAGAGAAAAGAAAGAAAGCTTGCGCGAGAGAGCCTCCAAAAGACATCAGATTTGACAGAATTGATCATCGGAAAGTACAAGTACATATAAAAAATAATGTAAAATGTCAAAATGTAAAGGATTACAAGAGTACAGTGTACCAAATGTTCAACTCCTCTATTTTTTTACAAAAAAGAACTAATTTCAAGACTATCATTTACAATCATTTTTATCTGTTGAATGCATGGTGTAGCCATTTGGCAACGAAACTATTTTTAATTAGAAAGGGGTGAAAATTTAGAGTTAAATTTTTTTAAATATTTTTCCATGTTTTCTTATTACATTTACAAACACATATATTTTTTTCTACGAAAAATAAAAAATCATGCAGTGTAGGGTTAAACTAAGGCTAAACACAATGACATTGAAAGTTAAAAAAAAAATCTGTAAAAGATAAAAAGGAGGATTAATATACACTGTAAAAAATGAATATTGTTTTTACAGTATAATACAGCTTATTTTATACTAATAAACTGTAAAATAAAGAATTTTACAGCACTAAACTGTGAAAGTGTTAATTTTGCAGTAATAAACTAAAAGTGCAGTTTTACAGTTTGTAACCGTGCATTTTACAGTTCTAAACTGGAACCTCCGCTGCCAGTATTATACGTACAATTGTTTTTGCAGTATAATATTGCTATATTTTACGGCGATAAACTGCATAATTTCTAACTTTAGAGTATGAACTAAAATTGCTAGTTTTACAGTTTATAACCGTGCATTTTACAGTTATAAATTGAAACCTCCGCTGCCAGTATTATACTGTAAAAACAACAGATCATTTTTGCAGTGTACTCATATGTTAAAAACAATAATAATTACAAAAATAGTAGCTATAATATTAGCGCATACTTAAACTTTTACAAAATAGTTGGCCACTTGAGTGAGGTCTGCTTCGTAGCTGATTTTAAAACGGGTGCTATACTACTCTGCAACGTTTCTTGACAACAACTCGTGACGTCAACGTGACGTTATCCTATGAAAAACGAGCTAGATAAAACGTCACAGCCTACTTGGCGAATTAGAGGAGATCGTTGACTGCTTGTGAGCTCCTATTGGCTCCGCCCGTAGTGAGGTTTAGTGTCAAGTTAAGTTGCTTTCTAGTATAGCTGCGTTGAGTTAAAAACTAAACTCAGTAAACCAAGAAAGTAAAAAAAAAGTGCCGAAAACCTGCCGATAATCCGACCCACCGATAATCTGACCGCGGATAATCGGGAGTTAGCTATTTCTGATTTTTGTTTACTCGGGCTGTTTTATGCTTTATTCACTTGAATTCAAAGTGCAAATTGCACTGTATACAGTCGTTTTTTGGCTCAATTTACTGGTTACGTTTTTTAATTAGGACTTTCATTAGTTTGAAATAATCTGGATCCCTCTCAGGGCGAATTAATGAGGTTCTACTGCAACTCTGTGTGTCAGTAAAAGTTTTGTAAGCATCAACACTTTTTAAAGTAAATGATTTATTTTTGCAAACGTTTTAATTAAAAATAATATCTTTTGATGTAGTACAACAGGGAAATAAATAAATACATTGTGCTTAAAAATAAAAGCAAGTAATACAGCTTTAAAAAGCACAAATGCTCAGAAATACTGCAGACACTTGTTTTAGCATTACAAAGAATGCCTTTTTCAGTGCATGAATTGAAAGTTTATGAATATAAAGACATCCTGCAAAAGCTTTTCTTTGGTCAGGTGTCTTTATAATCTAATTTGCAATCGAATTTCACGCCTCTGAAAAAATGTAAAGTAGTATTTTCACTCTAAAAGAAATATTTTTGTATGTATCTTCGTAACAAAATTATACAAAAAGAAAAGGAAAAGGAAAGAAAAAAAATTACATATACTTTAAAACATATGGCAGCAATTGAATACACAGTATGGTTATTAAGATTTATTTCAGCTAAAAAAATTTGAAAGAGCTAACTTTGTGTGTTTTTAAGATCCTTATTTTGTAAACTTAATAAACAAAATGTTTAAAAACTACTTCATGTATACAAGGATTATCAAAGAATATATTTAAACTAGGATAAAAATGAATGCTTAAAAGTAATGAATAATACGAATTAAACTACAATACGCTTCATTAGCGAAATTATTTCCAATGTATTGAACAAATTAAACAAAATTTATGTTCTGAGTATTTTAATATAAGGATAATTTGAAGATTATACTTATTTTTGGTGTATCTGCACCAAGAAAACTTAAATCATTATTTCAGTAACTCAAAATGATATTTTCTTAAATGCGAGCATTCCCCTCCCCCTCCTCCATTTTTCTTGCTCTCTCTCTAGAGGTTTATTTTATTTAAAACTTGAATTTAAACCATACTTTTATTTCAATCCTTATAAATTTCAGTTTATCTGATAGAAAATAATTTATGATTTGAATAGGCGTGGATATAATTCCCAAAAGAAAAACAACACATAAAAAATACTTCAACATAAAACCAAAATCATTTTTCAATGGTTGAATTCAGTTTGAGTGCATAAAATTCTATTTGCTCTAATGTAATATTTTGTTAAGACTTGAAGGAAAAAGCGATGTAATTTCTTGTGATGAGTTTTATATGATAGTCGTTTAAATTAAGCAAACATAGTTGCCGAAAAAATTTCGGTTAAAAAAGTATTATAGATTTCTTGGTAATATTTTTGTTTCTCGTCTTAATAATTTATTAATTTTTTGTCGAAATCCTTTTCAGGGAACCGAGCTTGTGTATTTATGTACATAAGGATTTTTCATTTATTCCATTATCTGTAGGCTTGGTTAAAGCTACATTGAATACTTTAGTATAATTTTTATATTTATTTCATTTAGACTCGGCAAACAAAACGTTTTAGATAAAAATATTTGTTAGTCATATTATTTTTAATTTAGCAGTTTTAAATCTGTGCTTCTATCAGGCGTAACAGAAATTATGAACGGTATTAAGTATTCATTGTCTTGCTTTTTGGGTATGATGAGTTTTGACGTCTTGAATTCAAATTATGTTTTTCGCAATCACGAGTTACAATGGAGCCCTAACTACATTTAGATATGTTTTCTCATACCTAAAGGTAATTCCCTAAAGTGGTACAGTCATAGAAAAAAAACGAAACACTCGCTTGTATTCAGGCCCGGACTGGCCATAGACTTGACCGGGAGATTTCCCGGTGCGCCCTTCTACTGTTTTCACAATGTGTTTGCTTTTTTTAAAAATGTATACTGGGCTTTCTATATCTTATAAAGAAACGCTATTTCATGCTCTCCTAAAAGCTGTTGGGTAGGCGCCCTTTCGTAAGCAGGGAAAACAGCCCACTGCGATCCGCTATCTGCTGTAGCTCATCTTTGCTCCCTAAAGTCACTATCCCTACACTCCCAAGAACAAAAGCAGACCCTCGTTGTTTCCCATAATCTCCTGGGCGTTTCCTCAATAAAAAAGGGATGTGAGGGTGAAAGTGACAGCACATATCAATGGTCAAGAATACGAGTAGAATGGTGAGATTTATTGACGGAACTTACGTCTTGTGCTTGTTTCGGGAGAGTGCTGTTACATGAATCAATGAGTCATTTGGGTTAGATTTTAGCGTTAGTGAAGAAATGATTTTGGAACTTCAGAAAAATTGAATACACTATAAGAACGAATCTTTTCAACGGTAAGTTTCTCATTTTAATTTTCATTTTCTTTGTATTAAGAAAATATGTTCCTAGATGTATAATCCTAAATTACAATACATGGATTTATAATTAGTTGTAATATGATCTATGAGTTTAAATGTGATGATTTGAAAACTATTACAGTTATAATCTCGATTATCTTCGAGCGGGTTATCCACGGGGCGGATTATCCGCGAAGATCTGGTGAAATTAAAGTTGTTTTTGCTTAATGTTCCTCACAGAATAAATTGTTGGACGATATCATAGGTCCTATCCCTTTATAGATCTTATGTGCTTCAGAACTTAAAATGCAAATAATTCTTAATACTGTACCCTGTACCTATCTTCACTGTTTGTATCACGTTTCAAGTACAATACAATCATTTTTTAGCAAAAGACAATAAAGACCATTTTTTTTCTTCTTTACCCCCGTTTTTAACTTTTTTTTTTCGTTGTCCGCGATACATGTGCCATCCAATTCTGCGTATAATCGGGAGTATACTGTACTTTAAAAGGTAGTCAGGATCTAGTCAGACCCTGAACTGTTTTTTTCTTTCTATTTACGGGGTTTTTTGAAATGTCCGTTTCAAATTCTTAAAGTACTATGGAGGCTAAATCGGCGCCCTTCGACTCAGCCTCCCCACACCCTTTCGACCACCCAGTCCGGCCCTGCTTGTATTCGACGACTATTAACACTAGAGACACGTGTAATATGTTATTTTTTCAGGCCTAATGCGCTCTATAAATTTCTATTGGTAAATTGTTGTTAAAGCGTTGTCTTCATATAAAAATCGGCATCAACTTTAAAATGTTCTATGAAAACCCCCTTTTTTATCGCATATCTGTGATCAGAAACATCATTTAACTTTGTCCTATCAAATCGCTTTAAATTTGCTCCAGCCATTTCTTCACAATTGAACTGAGAAAAAACCGTCCCGTAATGTTAAAAATATTTTTGATACTTGGGCATATAATACCTAAACCACGATAGGTACGGCAAAGTTTGTTTCTTTATATCAAAGTATGAACCAACCCAACAATAAAAACGTCATTGACTTCCTCTCAGATAAAATTTTGAATTTTTTATGAATTATGAAATTTCTATTTGAAATAATGATGATCTGGAACTATATACTATTTTGATGGAGAAACAATCTAGAAGGGGTTTCAAAAGATAATCCAAAATGGGAGCTCAAAATATCCAGTAGTTTTTGAGATATGCTAAAAGAACCATTTTTAGGGACCATATACAACTGTGAAAACTGAAGCAATAGCAGGGAATTTCTATGCAAAGAAAGAGGAATATGCTTATCCACCAGTTGCAGAACATGCTCAGCGTTTTTATATAGTATTTAGTTTTCAACAGTTATAATATGTTGAAAGCGAAAAGGTTAATAAAACTGCTGTGTATATTTTAAAACTGGTAGACAATCTAATTTTTTGTCCATTAGTAAGAAGTCTGCATTTATGCAACATGTAGCAATTCAGAAAACTTTTTACGCGGACACTTGATTTTCATAGAAAACTGTGGTATCTCGGAAGGTTATTTGGAATAATTTGTAACGATTAGACGTTTTTTTAAATTCTGAGCCACGGTATTAACATTTTTGCCAATCCTAATACAGCAGTTTATATAAATACTAAATGTTACCCAGCATAAGTTGTAACCTCTCTCCAGGTGTGTGCTGCATGGGTTAGTGCGTAGATAAAAGTATGCATCTATCTTTGTTTAATCAAAAAGATAAAATATTGCGTATTACCCTTGAATTCTACACTGTAGGATTTTCTCTTCCAAATTGCAAAAAATAATATAACTTTAACAAAAACGAATTTTTAATTAATTACGAAAAGCAAACGTATTATTGCGAGTTGCTTTTTGGTTCTTTAATCGAAAAAATATGATTTGTCTACTCTTTGTAAATTTCTACCTTTAAAGTAGCATTTTACATGTGGTGGTGGTCCCTAAATCTTTGGTCGGTCCTAACTTTTATTCTACTGGTCCTAAAGTGATTCCGTTTGGTACCCGGCATAATTTTGGCCCTCCGCGGCTAATTATGTAACCAGATGTAGGGGTTCCTATTTGAAATTTCCGACTTTGAGTTCATTTCACTTTGTATATAGCCCCTTATCAACATTTTACTCACATAGTTTTGAAGAAGACTTTAATCCATGTCAGACGACACCTTTTTTTTTTGTTCTTGGCAAATATAGCAGAGGAATAATTCAGTGTTTAGTTTTTTTTTTTTTTTTCTATGACTGTACCATCTTATTTTCAACTCAAAATCACACTCTTTCAGTTCGAAAAACAAATTTATACATCGCGAACAAAAGAGCTCTTGCCAGTGATTAAATGAGATGCTACAAAAACATAAAAAGGGCTTAACTAGATTTTTTTACTATTAACTATTCTGTTCACGAGATTTTGCATCAGTTTTCTGTCTTTTATGCTTTCTCTTAAGTGTTTTCTTACGATGTTTAGATATTTATCGTACTTATTTTACTCTGAAAAGGTGCGAACGTCAATTACCGTCGAATGAAAAAAATAATATAAGTTAATAAATATATAGTTGATTCCAGTCTAAAAATAAATGACTCAAAAAATCAGAGGAAAAAAAAAAGTCCATTTCATACATTTATTTATAGTAATATTTCGTATTTTATCAAAAATGTTTTTTGCTATGATAAAGTGATAAAGTTCCTATAGCTATCGTTTAAGATATTAATTGAGATTTACCAATGTTCCGTGCAATACTCATTCAGCTCATATTAGGCATGTTTTGATTTAAAATATTCAATACAATTTGTTAAGTGCACGTGGGGCAAAGGGGATGAGGCGAAGTGGAAATAGCTCAGTTCGTTTACTTATTTATTCATTTATTCAATCACTTACGTATTTCTTCATTTATTAGTTCCTCCACATTCCTTTACTTATTAATTAATTTATTTCTTTGCTCGTTCACTTATTTTCTTGATCATGTACTATTTTACGCATCCATTTATTTTCTTCCATGTGTTAATTTATTAAATAAATAACCTATTTATTTGTTTATTTTTAAATTGCTTCATTTATTAATTTATTTACGCATTCATTTGATACAGAATATTTTTAATAGTCGTATAGCAAATATTTAATTTCCAAAGTATTTCATTTTCCCCTCTGCTCAATATTTTTTCAGGCGAAAATTTTCTACGTTTTTTTAAGGCACAAAATAACTTTAAGAGCTAAAGAAAAATTTTCAACCCATGTCGAATTTCGAAACACGTTATTTATTCCATTTTTAAGAACAATAGTTTTTGGAGCAAATTTCTAAAAAAAATAGTTCATTTTAAACAGGTAAATTATCTTAACTATTTCACTTTGCTTCACATTATCCTACGTATTTTCTTTAATGAAAAGCGATAATGTTAAGCATTTTATTTCTAAACTAGCTACTTGGCCCGACTCTGCACGGGATCTATCTTGAGGAAAAAATGTCGTGTCAAGTGACGCGTGTGTCTTAAAGTCCCGATTGAATTGAAGTCAATATTTTGCTAGAACGCAGTACGAAAAATTAATCAATCGCCAAAAATTTTTTAAATCCGTCCGTTACGGGAAAAGCCTAAAGCAAAAGCAAGAATTTTATATGTTTATGTTCAAGAAAAAAATGGCAACACCTTTTTCTCATTATTAATTTATTTCACCATATTTAATTTCCTTCACGCTCGTGCAGACGATTTTAAAAAATCCAATTTAAAATGGATATTTCCAAATTTAAAAATGCCCATATCTTTTTTCTGGGTGGAGATATCGATTAGTGGTTTTGAAAATCATAGAAAGGAAACTTTCCTAAAAGGTATTTTTTGCGTTCTTTCTAATGAGACCAAGATCGAGAAGATCCGATAAGTATTTCGCTAGATAGAGCCATTTTGAAGTCCTTTATTCGAAATTCGAACGGATCGGTACTGTTTTCATGCTCAAAAACCACAATATGATCCTTCCCAAGTATCTCCCTGCCAAGTTTTGTCAAGATCCAACGTAAACTGTGGATTTGTATAAGGTACGCACACACACATAAACACGCGTATTCTTTGTTTTTTTTATGTGGATTCCATTTTTTCCCGACAACATAATTCCAAATCAAAGCAAAAAAAATACATCCGAAGCAAAATTATTTATCTACAGTTTTCTTCTAGTAACTAACTGTTAAAGATCCCGAAAAAAACCTAATCTTCCTCCTGTTTTCCTGGCCTTTCATTCCGCATAGAACTTAAATATGTCCTACCTTCTTTGAGTTACTTATTCATTCTTTTATTAATTCACTTATGTATGTCTTCATATATTAATTTATTTGCATTCGTTTACTTAGTAATTCATTTATTATTCGTTCGATCTTTTATTTTCGTATTCATGCACTATTTTACTCACTCATTTATTTATTCTCATACATTATTTAACTAATTAACCCATTTATGTATTTATTATGTGATTCCTTCATCATTAATTCATTAATTAATTTTTTCGTTTATTTGGGCATTCTTTTGGTGAAAATATTTTTATAATGAAAGAGAAAGAAATTATTTCAAAAATATTTTATTTTTTATTTTGTCCCATGGTTATTTATTTATTTACTTATTTTTTATTTTTATTACCTTTTTTGACATAAATTCTGCTTTTTATTTATTTATTTATTTATTTATTTTTTGAAAGCACGAAATAACATCAAAAAATAAAAGTAACGTTTCAACACATGTTGTCTTACACAATATCATTCAATACCCTTTAATGTTGTCCTTCTTTATGCTTGTAGGATTTGGAATAAATTTTTAATTATTTTATTTTGAAACAGGTAAATTATAATAATAATTTCACTTCGCCCTACATTTTCCTACATGTTTTCTTTAAAGCGAGAACTATCTAAAAAAAGAAATTTCATTTTATTTTTTAATTCTATTTTTTTCCCGACGACATAATTCCAAATCAAAGTAAAAAAAAAAAATCTATCCTGAAGCGAAATTATTCATCGAAAGTTATCTTCTTGCAACTAACTGTTAAAAATCCCGAAAAAAACCTAATCTCCTTCCTGCCTTATTTCTAGATTCAATTCAATAGAAATCCCATTTTATTTGCCCTTTCATCCCACATAGAAGACAAATATGTTCAGCATTCTTTGGGTTACTTATTCATTCATTTATTAATTCACTTATGTATTTCTTCATTTAGTAATTTATTTGCATTCGTTTACTTATTAATTCATTTATTTATTCGTTCGTTCTTTTATTTCAGTATTCATTTACTATTTTACTCACCCATTTATTCTTTCTCATACATTAATTAATTAACCAATTTATGTATATGGGTACAATATACGGCTAAAAATACGGGAATATTTCTAACATGTAAATTTTCAAAAAAATAATTTAAAATTAAAAATCTGAAAAAATCAGCAAAGTACTTTATAAGTTGCATAATTACAATAGAATATCAGCAAAGCTTACATGTTTGTGTTTTATTGTGTTTTTGAATTTTATTTTTTTTTTTTGAAGGAAATTTTTTATTTATTTATTTATTTTTTTTATGAGAGAATTTTTATTTTTTTTTGATGTGAATGATAAAAAGGACATGTGGAAGACACAATGGGTATGTGAATACTGAATAACACAATAAGTATATGAATAACACAAACACAATAGGTTTATTAATGACATTTTTTAACCTGTGAACTGTTAGACATAATTTTTAAACATTGTACTGTCATCGTTTGGGTTTTGATTCATCCACGTGTCTCATATTGGGGCATGTGAATGACATTAGAAAAAGGGCATGTGAATGACAAAACACAAGTAATTGTGTTTAAAAAAGCCATATTTGAATATTTTTAGGCTTAACTTCGAATTAGAACCCACAAATGCAAGCCTTAGGATTATTCATCATCAAAAAATTTTACATGTTCATTTTACTTGCATTCTGTAGGCCATGTTAATGACAAAGATGAAAAACACTTGCTTTGAAAGTTGAGTTTAGCTTGCTTTTTATCAAAAAGGAATTGCAGAACAACAAAATTAATCTTCAACCAGGAATAAAAAAAGCTCCATGCTTTATTTTAAGTTGTGTTGCTAGATTTTGAAATAAAACATCTCAGAGAAAAATATCTATACTTTTCAGACATGTAGATGACTGATAATCGCTGGAACAAAGTTTAGAACAACTTTTAGAGATATTATTTTCACATTATTTTGCTTTCTTTGTGATTTACATCTTGCACACATTCACATTTATAAATAAAAAAACTCTTGAGAAAAAAATCACTTATTTTTTTTTAAATATATATTCCATTGCTTGTGAAAATTGCACCAATGGGACAGGGCATGTGGATGACATTTCAATGCAATATTTTATTTTTAAACGAATAATACAGTGAACTCTCACTTATGCGCCGGCCGAAGGGACCAACAGAAAAAGGCATATAAGTGAGAGAGACGTATAAGTGAACAAGCCTATTTAAAGGACTAAAACGCAACACAGGTTTTAATGAGAAAATGAATAAGAACGTTTCTATAGAAACGGGACATATTACTACGGTTTGTCAATTACTATAAAGGTAACTACAATGATAAAGAGAAAACAAAAATTGTAGCATACCTAGTTACAAACTGTTCAATTTAAAGCGGTGCATAATAGATAATTGTCCCTCTCCGAACTGTAGTTCATGCGGAAAAAATGCTTTCCGTGATCAATGAAGGTGAAATATTAATGAGGAAAGTGAGGAAAAATGCTTATTTTTTAAAGAAAATAAATTCATGTTTTTACATTTTAGGGAAAATTCGGCGCATAACTGAAATATTTAGTCTTAGAGCGACGCATAAACGAATGATGCTATCATTATTTTGCTATGGAATGTGCTGGGACCATTTAAAATCGTCGTATAAGTGAAAAAGGCGCATAAATGAGGCGGCGTATAAGTGAGAGTTCACTGTAGTTAATTATTGACTTTGTTGATAATCAGAATTATAGAACAAAAAAAAGCATAAAAATATTTCCAAAATACTTTTTATTAAATTAAAAACAAAAAGAGCAATCAGTATGGAACACAAATTTGCCCATTTTTGTAGAATCACCGATTTATTAGGTTACTGTTTTTTCAATATTTCATTAATTCACTTTTTTGTTTATTAAGGCATTCATTTGATGCAAAATATTTTTAATAATGATATAGAAAAAAAAATATTTCAAAAATATTTTATTTTGCACTTTGCCTCATGGTTATTTATTTATTTACTTAATTTTTATTTTATTACCTTTTTTAGTGTAAATTATACTTTTTTTTTCTTGAAGGTACAAAATAATTTCCAAAAATAAAAATAACATTTCAACTAATGGTTTCTTATACAATACATTGTCCCTTTTCTATGTTTATAGTTTTTGGAACAGATTTTTATTTTTTTTTTCATTTTGAAACTGATAAATTATCATAATTATTTCACTTCGCTCCTGTTTTCCTCAAAGCGAAAACTATCTAAAAAAAGAAATACCATTTTATCTCTTAATTCCACTTTTCCCGACAGCATAATTTCAAATCAAAGCAATAGGAAAAAGATATATCCCGAAGCGAAATTATTCATCGAAAGTTATCTTCTAGCAACTAACTGTTAAAGATCCCCAAAAAGTCTAATCTCCTTCCTGCTTTACTTCTAGATTCAATTCAATAGAAATCCCATTTTATTTGCCCTTTCATCCCACATATAGAAGACGAATATGTCCAACATTCTTTGCGTCGAGATAATCTCAAATTTAAATGAGAAACGATTTCCAATATGCCAGTTAAGATCAAGTTGTCTTTTCTTTATCGATTGGTAAATTTAGATTAGGAATCGTAATTTTTCGCGGAATCGATTCTGGGAAAGATTGAGACAAGCTGCTACGGATGATAGCTATTCAGGAGTAATGTTGCCCTTTAAGTCTTTATATTTTAAATTGCTTTAAAAGGAAATCAGATCAAGCGAAATTTGTGAAAAGATTTCAAATATTTAGCTATGTATCAAAGGAATAAAATACTTCGTGTAGCGCTCAAAAATTATATTAGAAAGATTTTTTTTTCTAAATCTTTGCTCATTTCCGTTTATGCGTTTATTATTGCTAAACACAAGAAGTCAATTAATTTTCATCGTTTAAAAAATAACTAAATTTATCTACAAGCTATTTCGTCCTGTTTATCTTTTTTTTCTTTTTCACTATCATTATTTATGCATTGATTTTTATTTTGTTTTTAACCCCCGGCGTAGAAAGGAGATTACAAGTTTGACTAGCGCATCAGTGTATATGTCTGCGGCACCGTAGATCCTAAACAGAGGAACGATTTTGATAAAAATTACTTATCTTTTTTTTTTTCTTCTTCTTTTCGTTAAAAAATGAGACTTGATCAACACTGTTTTTAGTGAGGTCTCGTCATTGAAAGACCTTTGCCTTTTTGTAATGAAAACATACTCTCATATTTAAAATATTTACATCAAAAGAAAAAGAAATCGATTTTTTTTGCGTCTGGTGGAGTTTGCTTAGAACGTCGAAGTTACTTAGAACTGGATTTATGCATCCTTTTTTTTAGCAGATTTCTAAATGCAATTCCCTCGATTGGAAACGATGTCATTGATAGTCGACATAAAAAGAAAGTTCAATGATTTAAACTTTTTATCTGTTTGGAGTTTCTATTCGTTCACAAATAAGAAAACCCTTTTAATTGACTTTAGTACAAAACATTGAAAACAATCATTAATTTCCACTAAAATCTGCCTTTGCTAATAGCAAATTTTACTTGTTATGATATTATTTATTTTTCTATGTTTCTCTTATCTCTGCAGAAAATTTTGATGTGTTCAAATTTTATATGTATTCTCACCATTTAATCTTCATATGAAGTTGGCAAATCAGGGTGGTTTTTTTTTATTATTTATTTTAGATTTTCAATTTAATTTTTGTTCCTGTTTCTTTTATTTCCCGATCCATAAAAGTGAAATCAATGTGGAGCACTTCGAAATTTTTAAAAACAAAATTAACGCATTTACAATCTAAACATTATCTAGTATTTAAAAAATAATTTATATGTATTGTAGAAAATAATTTTTAAAAATAATGCGCAAAAATAGCGTACAACATTTAAAAAATCTGAATATCTTTACTTTCACGGAAAATATATTAATATGTCAAAATATTAATGCATTAAATAATTATTTGAGCCTCATCTAACTCAACGCAGTGATAATTTTTTTCTTTTGCTAAAAAGAGGTTATTGATTTAATGATGTTCATTTTGAATGCGTAGCTTAAACGCCTGGAAAAAGTACTCCTTTATAGATCTCCCCAAACATCAATGAATGACAAAAATAAGCAGAAAGTTTTCTCTAAAATAGGAAACATAGATTGATTATCAATAAGAGAAGTGTGTTTAAAAAGTCATTAAAATTGTCATTATAACACTTCGAAGGCAATTAAAAACTTTTTTTATTTCCTGGCAAAATTTATATTCGTCATCGTTGCGCTAAAACAGTCATTAAGAAATGATGTGCTTTAAAAAGGAACTAAATGGTTAGAAATTTAAAAAATGTTATTTGAGGGTTTTGTTTGGATTATTCGCAAATTTTTGGAACATTACAGTTATTAATGCTTCTTTCTTTGTGTTATATATATATCATCTTTAAACCAATTTTATTACGTTTTGTGTCCATAATTTAAAAGATTGGTTTTAACAAGAGATTAGAGTATTTCTTTAAATCAGAGGTTCTTAAAGAAGAGATGACCAGATTATCACAAACTACCTCCTAAAAGTTACAAACTTTAAGCCCCGCCCTTCCTTTCTCCCTCACCACACAAGAAAAACCATTGATTTGATACATTAAAAGTAAAAATCCGAAAATCTTTTCACGTTTTCCCCTCTTTCTTTATGTTTATTTATTCATTGTTCCATATATTTTCTTCGCTCTTGTCTATACTTCGCAGCAGCTTAACTTGGCAGTGACGTCACTACGGGCGGAGCCAATAAGAGCTCACAAGCAGTCAGCCGTCTCCTCTAATTCGCCAAGTAGGCCGTGACGTTTTATCTAGCTCGTTTTTCATAGGCTAACGTCATGCTGTTGGCTCCGCCCGTAGTGACCCAAGTTAAACTGCTGCGAAGTATAGTTTTCATTACTTAACATTAATGTTTTGGGCTATGGAAGTAAAAATCTATTCGAAACTCAATTGTGTGTTAAAATCGAGGGTTTCCGAGAGGGGGTTTGTATTGCTCTGAGTGTACACAAACAAGTACTTTTTCATTCTTTTTAAATGTACTTTCGTTTTGAAAAAACATAATGGTGCTCGTCCTTCAATTTCAACAATTTTAACGTTTTGTAAGGATAACACCGCTGACCCCCGAGGGTACGTGGACCACACTTTGGGAAACTGCTTTAAACAAACGAAATTTTATTCGTGACTGCGGAATCGGAGTCGTTTAACTTACTGCTAGAAAATTTCGAAACATCATCGATTTTTTTTCCAGGCAAAGTTCCATGATTTCACGCGTTTCCACCAGCTTACAGTGAAAATCGAGTATCTTTGTGCCGGATTCCTAAATTTTTACAAACTGTATGAATGCAGTCTTTTTAACTGAAGTAAAACATATAGTTAGCTACCAGTACCAAAATATATTCATCATTGCAAAAATTATGCAGTGGTTAACCGTTATATGACGGAATAAGAGACCGGTTTTTTTATGCAACCTACACGGCAGCTTTGCTACTTGCGAACAGAGGGCTAGGAGCTGGGGGAGCTTAGGCTCCTCTTGGACCGGCTCAGCTCCCCTGCGAAAATTCCCTCACTGCAACTTTTTGAAATATATTTTTTACCTCCAACCTAGTTTGAAAAATGTAATCTACTTTTTCTAGGAAAATCATACAATAAGCAGCAAAGAGAGGGGAGAGACAGAGTGGTCCAAAATGTTTCATGTTGGAGATTGAAGAATTCGAGTTAGCTCTAAAATTAATTACTCGAGAATAACTCCCTTGTGTAGCCATGTCACTAACTCCAATCGCGTTGCAGCGTGAGTCCACTTTATTATTATTACCTGTTTTTTTTTTTTTTTTTACCTCATTTACCTCACTTTTACATCATTTACAAAGGATATAAGAGAGGGAGATAAACACAAGATAAATATTTTCCATTCTGGAAGATGTGCCTTTTTCAAGAACTTTTTTTCTAATATCTAAGACTTTCAGATACGCATTTATGATTTCTATTTCCGAGAATTTTCGTAGGAGAGTCCCGCACCTCCCTTGTTCTTGTCATCAAAAATCGTCTAAAAGTGCGTTTTGTAAACTTCAATTTTGAAACATGCCAGGGATAATTTTGCTACCCCAGTTCCTGCCCCGTAATGTAACCAAAGATGATCTATAATTCGCTTTTTAGATTTCTACTTCGAACATTTTCTAGTCTCTTAAGTTACCAAAAATCGTTTTAAGTCTTTTTTTTTTTTGTGCAATTTGGACATTTTTTGGACGAAGTTTTAGACTTCCTATTTCTGAGCAAATATTACATCTAAAACTGAGTACATATTAATGATGTAAAAGTGTACTTAAACCTGTCATCTGTTTGAAAAAAAATGAAAAAAAAAAAAAAAAAGAGTTTTTAAATTCTTCTTGTTCACAAAAAATTTTAATTATGTGGTGCGTAAAGGGTGCCAAAAATGTGTCTTGTCCCTCCCAAGACAGCTCCAAGATCCACTCTGAGCTCGGCTCCCCCTGTTTTAACAAAGTTCCTACGCAGGAGCGCCCCGATAGAAGGTCACGGGAGGTCACTGTGACCCTACCAATAATTTCCGTATTCGGCACATTTCGCTGAAGATTCGGCAATTTGAAGACAATAAATTGCAACATCGAGATTATTTGTTCTTTTTTGTCTTTAGAATTATTTTTTAAAATGTGCCTAATGTTTTTTCTCACTAAATACTATGCATGTACGACATGTGTGCATACATGCTTGTATTTTATCATTTAGTAAAATTGGACATCATCGGTATACTTGGACCTTCATCCGGCAAATTGATAATTTTCCTCCGCTCAAAAGTTTTAGTTCGGGGGGCGCCCCCGTTCCTACGCCACTGCTTGCGAAACAAAATAATAATAATCAAAACAAGGAACAAAATTATTAAAAACCGATATAATTTTTTCCCTTAAAATTTTTATTTTACAAAAAGCGCTAGCATATAAATGCCTCTAATAACTTAACCTGCTACTGTTTTTTCATATAAATTTTCCTTAATTGTTGTACTCATGAACAAACTGTTGACTTCAAAGAAAATAAATGCTTAATTCAACTAAGTGATTTTTTAAAGACAAACACTAAATACTAACATTGTTCCCAAACTCATTACACAACATTACCGGAAAAATTGCAACTTCCTTATTGAAAATGCCACGCTTTCGCAATAAATCTCAATAAATCAAACGTAGAAACTAATAAATAATCGACAAAGTCTGGCAAAGGAAAAAAGTCAAAATATTTTCAGCACTGTGCTAGCAGAAAAGGAAGAATGTACCGAAACCTAACATTTCTCATTCCTTTGGGAACTATAGTAAATTGCTTTCGCGTCACAGGCAGGAAAGAAGGGAACGTTACGGAAGTTATAAGGAGTAATCAGTTTTACTTGAAATATCCAAAGGGCTGAAATAGGAAATTCTCTTTTTTTTTTCTTTTTTTGCCTTTTGTTGGGGAATTTTTCCTGCTTTTATCCATCGTTTCGTTTTCTAAACATTCCATTGAATTTGAATTAAAATGACTTTTAATGAGTTTTATGATGTGAAATCGTATCTTGTGTCGTTTTTGTGAAGGTGTCATTATTTTGAAGAGTTGCAACACTGGCGATGTTGGCTGCTGTCAATGTTGTATGTACAGATTTTTGAATCAGTACCGAGGGTAACCAGTCACTACACAATATGTTTTCAACTCAAACGTGGCCTTGATCATCCTTTGTCTGCTTTAAACTCCATAGACCGCATTTCCAATTCACCGTAAAAGTGGAATTTCGCAATCACCTCGTTTTCTTAAATGTAACTATCACTCGTCTAGATATAACTTTCATCACCACCGTTTTCTGCAACTTTTTGCAGTCACTCCCCTCTCATCCCAAAAATTGGTGTCCACCCCCCTTTAATAAAAAAAAAATGCGCCCGTTTTTTTTTACTATTATTATTAATTTTTTTATTGCGAAGGCTTCTGAATTATTAATTTCAGGTAGAATGTTACCTTCTGGAGAGATACTTTTATGTTTTTAAGAGATATGTAACTGGCAGAAATAGGGCACGTTAGCTGCACGTTTCTGACATGTATATATATATATATATATTTTATAGTGCAGAATATTTAACTGCAGATTTGGAAACATACTAACATGTCATTGTTGCTAACGTGTAACTCACCTAACGACTAAAGATTTTATAATCATGTTGTATTTAACATTATCAATCCTGGATAAGTTAAAGTGTCACAAAGCTGTTCCCTTTGGCCATAATATAATATATCTTACAGTGGTAAAATGTGGAATAAATCACCAATTCAAAAAAAAAAAAAAAAAAATCAAACACGTTTCTCTGATTAAAAAAAAAAGGTGGCTGGCGTGACTAAATTCTGACAGTAAACATATCTGGCAAAAAATATGAAATATTTCCTTTATAAGTCAGTAACCTACCTAAAATTGAATAGATACTGTTGAAATCTTTCTAATCATTCAGAAATCCTCTTAATAAAAATAAGTCACTTTTGTGAAATAAATTAGGAACCTTCGTATAAGATTTATATATTTTTCTCCTAAGGCCTTGGCACCACCGTGTTCTACTGGGAAAGCTGCTAAAGCTTATGCAAAATTATAGGCAAACTATAATTGCCACCAAAGCTACCCAGGTAGCACGAAAAACGTTTAAACGTTTTTAATCCGTTTGTCACAACGTTAATAACCATTTTACAACCTTTAAAAAACGAAGTGAGCTACTTGGGTAGTGACTAAAAGCAGCACTTTTCCCTGTTCAGGATTCAGTCAATCTGGACGGGCCGCCGAAGTGAGCTACTTGGGTAGTGACTAAAAGCAGCACTTTTCCCTGTTCAGGATTCAGTCAATCTGGACGGGCCGCCGAAGTGAGCTACTTGGGTAGTGACTAAAAGCAGCACTTTTCCCTGTTCAGGATTCAGTCAATCTGGACGGGCCGCAATTGCGCTCAAGGCAAAGGAAACAATCACAGCGCTGTGTTTATTTTGAAACTGGTAGCTAAACATATGTTTTACACCAGTGAAAAGTCGGTATTCATGCAACATGCAAAAATTCAGGAATTTTTTGTGAAAAGATTCTGGATTTTCTCCAGAAAGTTGTGGAAACCAGTAAAATATCGAAACGTTAACCGAAAATATTCTGGGAAATGACGTTTCGAAATTTTTTTAATAGTGATGTTATTTCGATATCTTATTGACACCATATTCTCCGACATAAAACAAACGCACTCTTATTAGATTTGGTGAGCAAGTAATTTTATTGACGTACGGTATTTCAAAAGTTAAAATAAGATTAAAAGAAAAACAGCGATGACCAGGTTACATGTAGGCAAGAGAAAATATTCACACAACCAACTATTAAGCACAGTTCCGAAAAAAGAAGTAAAAGTTAATAACTTGCATTTAGAAACTTTGAGCTTAAAGCCATATTCATTAAAAATAGCACAACTGAGCTCCAAGCAAAAACTAAAATTAAATGCAACATAACTTACAAAGTTCGTTACATCAAAAATCAAAACAATACACCACCTCATCAGTATTCACAACATAGAAGATCCACGCTGACAAGTTTCTAATAAGCTTATCAAATACTTAATTTTTGA
>JAXGGA010011613.1:0-41796 GCA_038373865.1 Uloborus plumipes | reverse complement strand
ATACACACATACATAAAGGAAAAAAAGAGAAAAGCCAGCAAAGAGAGAAAAAAAAACATGAGGTTCTGTATCATAAGTTTTATGGACTACAAAAGGAGTCCCGTGTTTAAAACAGCGTAGGGTAAAATTCGGTCAAATCCTACTATGAATATAGGAGTTTACTTTGTCACGTTTTATGTTCACAAAATTTATTTATTGGCTCGTATTTATCAGCAGTTTTTTCTTTTCAAACTTTAGTCGGAGACAAGGGCGGCATTTGGGGGGGGGGGGCGCCCCTGCCTATATGATGAGCCCAGGGCCGCCAAATTCTCAACACCCCCCCAGATATTTCAGCTAGCGACGGCCCTGACTATTTGAATCATGAAAATGAAGCAAAGTATTTATGCTTTTCTACTCCAAAGAAAAAAGAAAAAAAAAGGAAAGAAAGAAAACAGAAAAAAAGCTTACATGAAGAGAGGAAGCCAGCACGGCGGTTGATAAAACTTACATCTTATAACAAATCTAGCTAACTTATATAAACGGAACAATACTTTGTCTTAATGGGCATTATGTTCTCTCTATAATTCCAAATTTTTTATTTCAAATTCAAAAATAAAAGAAAGGGGGAAAAAACCAAAACAGCATAATCTGAGAGAGGATGCAAGCACAACAACATTGATATACAATCAAAGCCACTTTATAGAATAGCTATTTTGCCATGAAAAAATATTCTACCAACCGTGATATTCCATTATCTGTGTTCAAAATAATGCATAACAATGGTTGGGTACATTGAAAACGTATTATATTAAGTGGGATATTCTTTTAACAGATATTCTAATAGGCGAGCTTAACTGTACTACTATTATTCCTATTTTATTGTGTATATGTTTCGTAAAAAATGTGATGACTGAAATTTGATATTGTTGTTGTCAGAGTGTCAATGATTTAAATCAATTGATTTAAATCAGTGATTTAAATCGTGATTTAAATCAATTGATTTTTTTAAAAAAATCATTGATTTAAATCACTTTTTATTTTAATCCTTAAAAAATTCTCTTGGAGAATCCCAATTTCATTATTTTTACCATTTTCTTTTAGAGCTTTGATATCCATCTAATAAATGCAGGGTCGGATTGGGAACGAAATTCGGCGCGGGCATCCAGAGAAAACCGGCGCCCCTCCAATTACATGTATTAAATTTCATTAATAAATAAATAAATTAATTAATTAATTAATTTCAAGAAGCATAATTAATAATTAATATATGTCAATTTATACACTAAACTGAATAATTAATTGCATGGACTAATCATCTAATTATTGAAAATAAATAATCTAAAATGAATTTAAATATTAAACTAATATTTTTTAATGAATAAATAGCATTGTTTAAAAAATATATTTCTTTAAATTAAATAATTTTTGCTTTTCTTGAATAATAAAATTGATCAGGGACTTGTAAAGCATTGTTTCTAAATTTTATCAGATTAAAGAGGAAAGTGAAGAAAAATGCTTACTTTTTAAGGAAAATAATTTAAATTTTTTACATTTTAGGGAAAATTCGGCGTATAAGTGAAATATTTATCTTTAGAGCAACGCATAAATGAATGATGCTATTATTATTTTGCTATGGAATGTGCTGGGACCATTTAAAATCGACACGTAAGTGAAAAAAGCGCATAAATGAGGCGGCGTATACAGTTCACTGTATGTAGTTTGAAGCAGTATTTTGACATTTGACACCCTGAGGTCCCTCGCACCTACCGTTTGAATGGTTTATCGGTTTTGGGACCAGAGGGACATTTATTAAAAACTAAATATGTTACATCTTTTGAAGCAGTATTGGCGTTTTAAGTAAGGAGAGCGCTTAGCTGCCTTTGGTTAGTGAGAAAGGGGCGCCGAAGCTTGAAGCGGTGTTGGCGATTTAAGCACAGAGAGCGCCTAGGACGTCTTAGGACTGTGAGAAGAGCGCCTCGTGCGCTCCCTGCACTTGGACGCCGCTCAGGCGACTGTGAGAAGGAGGCGCCTTCGGTGCGCGCCCCTTGCAGCTTTGGAAGCGCCGCTCAAGGGCGCCGAAGCTTGAAGCTGTATTGGCGTTTTAAGTAAGGAGAGCGCTTAGCTGCCTTTGGTTAGTGAGAAAGGGGCGCCGAAGCTTGAAGCAGTGTTGGCGATTTAAGCACAGAGAGCGCCTAGGACGTCTTTGGACTGTGAGAAAGAGGCGCCTTCGGTGCGCGCCCCTTGCAGCTTTGGAAGCGCCACTCAGGGGCGCCGAAGCTTGAAGCTGTATTGGCGTTTTAAGTAAGGAGAGCGCATAGCTGCCTTTGGTTAGTGAGAAAGGGGCGCCGAAGCTTGAAACAATATATGCGATTTAAGCACAGAGAGCGCCTAGTAGTCTTTGGACTGTGAGAAGGAGGCGCCTTCGGTGCGCTCCCCTTGCAGCTTTAAAAGCGCCTGCTCAGGGGCGCCGAAGCTTGAAGCAGTGTTAGCGTTTTAAGTACGGATAGCGCGTAGGAGCCTTCGGTTAGTGAGAAAGGGGTGCCGAAACTTGAAGCAGTATAGGCGATTTAAGCACAGAGAGCGCCTAGTAGTCTTTGGACCGTGAGAAGGAGGCGCCTTCGGCGCGCGCCCCTTTCAGCTTTGGAGGCGTCTGCTCAGGGGCGCCGAAGCTTGAAGCAGTATTGGCGATTTAAGCACAGAGAGCGTTTAAGTACGGAGCTTTGGAAGCGCCTGCTCAGGGGCGCCGAAGCTTGAAGCAGTATTGGCGATTTAAGCACAGAGAGCGTTTTACGTACGGAGAGCGCGTAGGAGCCTTCGGTTAGTGAGAAAGGGGGGCCGAAACTTGAAGCAGTGTAGGCGTTTTAAGCACAGAGAGCGCCTAGTAGTCTTTTGACTGTGAGAAAGAGGCGCCTTCGGTGCGCGCCCCTTGCAGCTTTGGAAGTCCCGCTCAGGGGCTCCGAAGCTTGAAGCAGTATTTTACATAGGCGCACATAGACGCCTTCCTTCGGTTGGAAGGGGCTTCAAGGGCCCAAAGATTCCGCGCCTGGTGTGGATAATGTTCGATGTAATTCAAGTCGACAATAAAAAAACTATATTTTTCAACGAACAAAAATTAATGCAAAATAGCTTGCCGTAAAAAAAAAAAAAAAAAAAAAGAAAAAAAAAAAAACACGGCGATTGTCGACCGGCGCTTTTCAGAGTGGCGCACCGGGCATTTGCCCGAATGCCCACATGGCCAGTCCGACCTTGAATAAATGGAAAAGTAATCCTACTCATCCCCCCTCTACATATGCTGGAAGGTTGCAGTCGAAATAATATGTATGCACAAATAGTGCTATTTGTTGTCTAATATGTGAAATAAAGAAAATACATGCAGGTGCAGGACAGGTGTTGCAAAGAGTGAATTAAGGGGGGAAGGACATGATAGAATGTGTGTGATATACTTTCAGTAAAAAGAAAAAACAAAAACAACCAAACAGAAGATGAATTTTCTATGCATTGCATTAGCAACTGGGGGGGGGGGGGCAGCCTTTATTGGTGGCCGAAATGGAACATATTCCAGCTTTATAAAACAAAAGCAAAGTAAAAAAGGGGGGGGGGTGCTGAATGAAGTGAGGATTGGGTTGAGCTTCCTGCCCCATTTGATTATCCTAGCTAGTCGACAGGCTTATTTTCAGATTGGCTCCTAACACTTTTTCTAGGTTTCTTACTGGTGAAGCTTTACTTCAAAGGTGTTTTTGTATTTTTAAAAACTTGAAGGTAAGTTGTTAATAAATAAAAATTAATTAATTACTAAAGTTTCTAATTTTTTTTTAAAAAATCAAAAAAATCTGATTTAAATCAAAAAAATCCGATTTAAATCAAAAAAATCCGATTTTTTTGATTTTTTTAAAAAAATCATTGATTTTTTTACACCCTGGTTGTTGTCTTGTGCCAACTAAGCTAGCAATTTTGTGTGCCCTGCTTCAGTTTTCCAACTGCATCATAATTTGGTGTGAAGTCCGACTTCCACAGCACGCATTTAGGACTGTGGTGGCCCGATCGGTAAGTATTAGACTTGTTTGGGACGTTTCCATAGTTTCTTGAGACGTCTGTGGGAACGTCCTATAACTTTAGGGTTTTAGTCGGTCCTTGTAACTTCGAGTTATTGAGACTTGACTGTATATGGAAAAATTGAAAAGTTGGAGCTAAGATTGTCTCTCTATACCTAATAACTTTTGACGGAATAGTCTTATACCAACTAGACTTTTTGTAAGCTTGAGTCCATTATTCCCCATTTCCATATTTGTGCTTTTTTTTACATTTATTTTAACAAATTTATGTTAAAAACACAAATAAATGTTATTACGGTTTACAGGGAAAATTATTATTTTCTCCCCCCTCATTAAAAAGAAAAGTAGCCAAGTCTTTTTTTTTTTTTTTTAATTTTTTGAACCCACTCAATAGTTTTCGAAAGTTGGCGCCAGTGTGAAACTTATTGGAGGGAATTCGAGCTATTCAAGTATGAATTTATGCACTGAAAATTATTGGGGAACTGCACTTCTTTTATCTGGGAGGAGGGGGGAGGGGGAGGCCTTGCTAGACCCTCTGTTAAAAAAATAATAATTGATTTCAGCAAATATCGAACAATTGCACTAACATTTGCATTGAATTTTAGATCTGAAAGGAAATGTAGCTATATATCAAACCTTGAATGTATGTACTGAAGATGAAAACTTTTGGATCTTCTAGTTACATGCATGAAAAACTAACATTCTGTTCATCTTTGGCCTTGTTTTAACTGGGTGGGAACAGATCCAAATAGTTGATCTTATATTTTAAGGATTGTGATTAAATGAAAGTATTTTTAAAGACCTCCATCAATGAAGTTAAAAGTCAACTATTTTATACCAAGATAGCTAGTTCTATAAGCAAGAATGCATAATGCATAATTAATAACGGTTCTTTTAAATTCTTACCATTTTAATTGCTTCTTGATAGTTAAAAATTGAAGTCTTATTTATTACAAGCAGTCAATTATAGTGAAAAATTTTGTTACTGTGAATTTTCAAAGCAGGCTTTTACTGTAACCTTAAACAATGTTTTAACTGGGAAAGCATGAAAGATTATGGTTGTGTCATAAAAAAAATTTCAGACTCTTCAAAAGTGCTTGATGTTAAGGAGGTTAAGTTCCTCCACTTCAATCAGTATTGTTTACCAGGGTTTTTTGAGAGATTTTGCCAAAGAGCAACTTATCAGCAGCAAATGTGTGTTAAAAAGTCCTTAAATACTCCACAAATTTTAATTTAAAAAAAGGAGTGCACACCCTGTAAAATGTTTAGGTATTATTTGAAAACTTAAAATAAAACTAATAAAATGCTGCAGATTATTTCCAACTGACCAAATCAGTGTCGCAGACTGGCTAGAAAGTTTCTGCTTCTGGGTCCAGGGGGAGGGGGACAAATGCAACAAAAAATTGCACATACATGTCATTTGTAAATTTATCATGGCCTCAATTTTCCTCCGGGAAAATCAAAGGGTTCTCACTCCTTCAAATAATGTGCATACAAATTTGTCTTAAAATGTAAGATATTTTTCAATCATAAAGAGCAAGAAAGTAATTTTTACATAAGCAAGATTTAGTTCAGAGTCTCATAAATAAAAATTAAGAAAATCACATGACTGAATAAATATTTAATTTTTACCTTAAATGATAAAACAGAATACTATTTGAATAATATGCTTTGATTGGCATTAAAAAGTAACAAAACATAGTTGAGAATTCATAAAGAGGGTTATGTTGTACAGTATGTTGTTAAAAGTACTAAAAACAAGTGTATTCTTGCTATGGTGCTATATTTTTATTTAAATTTTATTATTTTGATGGTTCTTTAAAATTTTGATATAATAAAAAATATTCCAATATTATTTTCACAGTAACCATGAATTAAAATATTTTTAATTATGCACAACTTTTTTGGTATTACACAACATATTATTTTGTTATTCCGTGCAAATGAAAAGAATAAGACATGGGATTTTAAAATTAGCAACACTTGGGCCCCAGAGTATTCATGGCTCCATGGTTCAATGCAGTGTTTTTAGGTTTTTTTTAAAAGTGCTTAATTTTCAAAGTAGAGTGATCACAAAGTTGATCAGCACACTTGAAGGTCTTTAGGGGGAGTTAGTAGAGATCCCCCCCCCCCCCATAATAGTAAAAGGAATAAAAGTTGTGAAAAAACAAATGACGAAACAATTACTTTTTTAAATTGAGAGAAAAAGTAACTCATAAATAACGCTGAATGAAGTGCAAGAATGACTGCAATCTGACATGCAACGTTCCAGATATTGAATCTAGTTCATCAAGGAAGTCCACTCCTCTACACTACGATCAAGTTAAACAAAAGTGAATCCTTAAGATATCAAATTGAATAAATGCAAACTTCGAACCGGAAATTTTTAGTAACATATTACACTACGTTTTTGTCAGAATATATAGTTAAGCAAACAATAATTTTGAAACTGACGCATCATCAAAGCTTTTTTTAGGACGATTTTTTTTTGTGACAAAGCGAACAAAATAATGGCGCAGAGTATAAACTTAACTTACCTTACTTTCACTTGTAGAATGAATACATCAAAAATAGAATGAAGTAAGAATTTTAACAAAATATCTAGTATAAAATAACTTTTTGATCATTCATTACTTATCTTCAACAACGTAATGCTTAAAAGTCAACAGATGGCGCTACCAGAAATTAAAAAGGATTTTTATGCAACGGATTTTGCTGGAAATTTTTCTCGAAACTGATATGTAATTCAACAAGAATTCCAAGAAAACAAGTGAATACAAACGATCAAAAAACTAACAAGAAAAAACTGTAGGAAACAAACAACAACACGATATGCAAATAAAATTAAACATTAACCATTGAGCTGAGCAACTACAATTACAAATACGATGTTGCCAATTTTTTCTTAGTTGAAGAAAATTTTTAATTTTATTTTTGCTGTTTCAATTATAATGTTCATTACAAACAATGCTGTATTTCTTTCTTTCTTAAGGGGAAAAAAAATCATATTTAGAGCGAAATGTGTCAAGCATTCGAATTTAAAATCATAGAAGCTTTTCAACACAGTAATCTACTTGTCCCCCCTTTTTTTTAATATCTAATTTCACTAAATTTACAATTTAATGATTTGCAGTTTTCATTTAATAGAATTCGTTGATTATATTCAATTTATATTAGCTGGTTTTGAGTCATTAAACTGTGCTTCAAAATTGTGTTTTACTAAATTTTGGAAAAGTCATCAGGAGCACAAAGCAATCGAAGCTTGAAAACTCAAGTTTAAAATGTATTTGATGCTTTTCGATGTGGCTTGAACTTGTATTTCTTTGTTCCTCTTGGCATAGGAACTGTTTTAACCTCCCTATTAATTTTTCCACTTTTTCTGTTGTAAAGGCTTCAAGTTTTTGCTCTGTGTTCGCAATCCTCGGCAATTTTTGTGATAGTGGATACTTTTCTTAGCTAGTAAACTTAAAGCAATTTGCTCAAATAATAGTGACTTCTAGGCGCTTTACTTAAATAGAAAACATATAAACGTATATGAGCGAATTTTGAAATTAAATAACTAAAGTCCTAAAAAAAACTCTTGGGAAAATCCTTTTTGAATTTCGGAAAATGTATTTTTTGCAAATTTTCTGTCGAACTGCACTCGTTCGTAGCATTGTTTTTATGAATTTCAAAGAGTGTTAAGAAAACGAAAAACAATTTCAAAAAATAATCTCAGCTTGTTCATAATTTAATCTACAAAATAAAATTTTAATAGAAAAAGCCATGAACATGAACACGAATATTCCCAAATTTAATGCTAGCGACATCTATTAGACATTTAAAGATCTAATTGAAGCATTGATAAATTCTGCAGAAAATAGTATAGTATCCAATGTATGTTTCAATGATTTTAATGCACATATGTTTTTCAGGGACGGTTAGTGAGAAAGTGGAGATTAAAGAAACAAATTTTGAAAATTGAGATTTCTGGCACCACTAAAAATATTTTTTTTTCATTTTATTTTGTTTAACTTATTTACTTTCGTTTTGTTTTTATTTGTTTTATTTATTTATTTACTTTTTTTAGTTTATTTATTCATACATTTTACTTATTTATTTCATTCGTTTACTTATTTATTTTTCAAGGCAAGCAAAGAAATAAAGTTTTCATTTAGTTGAAAGCACTTATCGTGCTTTTTACTTCCTTTTCATAGTAAAGGAAGTATTGTGATTGCGAAAAAAAATTCACTCAAATTTGGGTCTAAATTTTGATTACTCACCTCCGAATAAGTCTTAAGTAGTTTTTTCGACTTGTCAGCACGTGCATATGTACCTACCAACATATAACCAGCCGAAAAATCCCTTTCAACCTCCCCCGAGTTAATTACGACGAGTTTTCTCGTGACGTCTGTATGTACGTATGTGCGCATGTATGTGCGTATGTGTGTCGCATAATTCAAAAACTATATGCCGTAGAAGCTTCTAGCTTGGTATGTAGGCTCTGAGGAAAGTCTAGTTGTGCACCTCCTCTTATGTTTGTATTCGAATGTTCCCAAGGGGGCGTTTTACCCCTCTTTTTGGGTAAATCTAATAATTTCAATGAAGACTTATGTGAAATGAATTGGCGCGACAACTTGGCGAAAAATCGCCAAGCTTTTAGTCGCCACGTGTTTGACGCCAACTTGGAGAAAAATTTGGCGAAAAAAATATTTTTTGAGTTTGGGTTCAATTTGGCGCTATTGGCGATATTTTGCGAAAAATCCACTGAATGATGTTAAAACCGGCAATATTTAGAAAATTAATTATTGTAAAACATTTTTTTGCATTTTTTTGTGGCATACTAAGGGTGTAAATGTTTGAATTGTTATCTTGCTTACTCCAAGCACTATTTTAACACTTAGGCATCTACTAAGATATTTACACGTAAAAGGAAGTAGCCATTGGTCAGTTGACCGTCTACACGCGACTACTACGTTGGGAAATAGTGTCCAGGATCAGTAGCCATTGGTCAGTTGACCATCTACGTTGGGAAATAGTGTTCGGGACAAGTAACCATTGGTCAGTTGGCCGTCTACACGACTACTACGTTGGGAAATAGTGTCCAAGATCAGTAGCCAAATTAAATAATGTAAAACATTATTTGTTCATAAGCTTCAGTTGAAATTTTGAAACACTATTTTCTATTTTTAGGAGCTGAAGCTGTATTTTTTAAGGAAAGGGAATTTTTAGTTTTATTTTTCCCTTGGGAAGGGGGAGGGGGGTTGATTCCAAATCTGCCTAGAGGCGGCGCGGAGCTAACTTCGGCTCTGAGTTCACCATGTCAAATCCGGCTAAAATCGCTTTGTTTGTCAAGATGTAAAAAATTGTCAGCTTTCGTATAATCAAACAACTTTAACCAAGGAGGAGGTTATACAATTCGTTGCAGATTTTTTTTTTTTTGTATGTTTTAAGATTACTTGAAGACGCCTGGACAGATTTAAAAAATTCGTTTTTTGTTTGAAAGGGTTTCCCTTACAGCTGGTCCCATCGTCTCGTGGTCCGGGTTTGATAACGAGATCCTGCAGAAATCAAAGGAAATAGAAATCGTAATCACAGCAAGCGTAATAATGACAATTTTGAATGCAAGGCTTCTCTGGATTCCATTATGAAATTCATTTCTATGGTCTTTTTATCTTCATCTAATGCTGATAACAGATAACGTGTCACGCATATATAGTACTAGCAGTACCCGCACGGCGATGCCCCTGCAATAAATATAAAGGAAGTTAACTAAATAAAGTTTAATTCACTCTAAGCGTCTGAAGTAAAATTATTATATTTGATTTAAATGTGCTCCCCAACCTTTTGAATTCCACTAAAAGTTATATTAAAGTTTAAATCAATTCGCCAAATAAACTAAAAAGACATCAAGTTAAGTAATAGGAGATATCAATTACTCAAGTTTAGTCAATTTTCATGGCTTAACTCTATACGCAAATTTAAACCACTGAAGAAAGAGCAGTTTGTCTGGAAAATGGACCTAGTGTTTCAGTTTTGCAAATAGAGTTAAGCCTTGAAAATTGACTAAAATTGAGTAATTAATATTTTCTGCTCTAATTAACGGAGAGAAATGTGCTAACACGTTTGTTTTTCAGAGAAAAAAAAATCCTTTCCAGCTATATATAATGTTAGGGGGTGGGGGAAAGTCCCCCCCCCCTCAGTTATGCGGGATACACCAAACATGAGACTTATTAATTAATTTAAAAATAACTAATTTGAAATTTAGAATTCGGCCTTCGAAGTGCATTTCATGGGGATATACTCAAATTTTGCACCAAGATTCAGGTCTGTAGGCAGGGAATCTGTAGGTAGGGACGTCATTTCGATTTTTTTGCAGGGGGGGGGGGGCAAAGGGTGCATACACAATGTAAAATTTGCCAACATATATGTCAATAAATTGATTTCCCAAAGTAAGGGGGGCAATTGACCCCCCCTAAATGACGGGCCTGTCTGTAGGTGCTGTGGGGGCTTCTAGCCATCGGTTACAAACATACATACCAACAAACAAACAGAGCTCGTCATCTTTATATATATAGATGACACTTTTGACACAACTTGTAGTGCCAAGATTTTCGAAAACTCTCAACGAACACAGCAATTTTGCCCTTGAAATGTAACATAATTCACCGATTAAAGCGTAATTTCAAAGTAAAATTTGTCGTCAAATTTAAATTTATTAACATAGGGAACCGATTGTGTCAGGTAGCTCAGTGTCAACCATTCTTCCGTGATTTTAATGTGAACATTAAAAGGCAAGAAATATCATGTCTTTCACACCATCTCTTTGAAGTGATTACAATCTAACAGTACCCTCAAATCAGCAAGATTTCACTGGCTTTAGGTTTGGTAAATTTCTCGATTGTTGCCAAACTTTACGACGCCAAATACGAAGAGTAACTGAATAGCGGTGTTACTGAAAATGTCAGAATGGAACTATTATTGTTAAAAATTTTGTGATGGCGGCATTAAATACGTGTTTTAAACATGCAAATAAAATACTCTTTAGACTGTGAACAACTGCTGTTCCTTACCAGAGAGTTTTCTTTTTCTTTTGATTTGGAGAATGTAGTGTTTCACTGGCTGGGAGGTTTAGGAAATTTCTCGATTTTGGTCAAACTTTACGACGCCAAATACGAAGAGTAACTGAATAGCCATCACTATTTTTATTTTAACAATAATAGTTCCATTCTGACATTTTCGGTGACACCGAATTTTGAGAAAGTCAACTGAATAAATTTAAATTCACTCCAACCCCCTCTGAAGAATTTTTTTCCCTTTCGTTCAAATGCGCTCCACAACCTTTTAAATTCCACTTAAAGTCATGTTAAAGTTTAAATCAATTCGCCAAATAAATATAAAAGACAGAAAGTTAAGTAAGTAACAGGACATTAATTAATCAAATTGAATAAATTTTCAAGGCTTAAATCTATATGCTAATTTAAACCACAAAGTAACTTCAGGGACAAAAGAGCAGCTGATCTGAAAAATGGACCTAGTGTTTCAGTATTGCGTACATAGTTAAGCCTTGAAATTTGACTAAATTTGATTAATTAATATCTCCTGTCCTAATTAACGGACAGAAACGTGCTAAAACTTTTCTTTTTCAGAAAAAAACCCCTTTCCAGCGATATATAATGTTTTGGGGTGGGGAAGATTTTCCCACCTCAATTATGGCGGATACACCAAAAATGAGACTAATTAATTAATTTAAAAATAACTAATTCGAAATTTAAAATTTGGCCTTCGAGGTGCATTTTACTGGGATACGTTCGAATTTTTGTGCCAAGTTTCAGGTCTGTAGGTGCTGTGGGGGCTTCTGGCCAGCGGTTACAAACGTATAGATTTCTATCGCGAGAGACTAGTGTTGCTTTGAAATATAAATTAGTTGAAAAGACGTTCACATTTAAATGGCTTTGATCAAACTAGTACACTAATAAATACCCGAGAATAACAAAGATTAGTTTTCAGTGTCAATTGTTTCAAAATTTTAGACGCGTTGATAGTTTCTTTCTTTTTTTATATATAGTTTATTTTTATGGAGCATTTACTTAAGAAAATTAGGTGAAGTTTCGTAATGGAAACAGAACCTTATTCCTGAAGTACATTTACATTAAAAAGAATAAAATAAAAATATTTTTGAAAAAAAAAAAAAATGAAAAAAAAAAAAAAAATTGAACCGACTTCAGAACTTCACTCGGCAAGTGCTCTAAAAAGTAAAAATTAATTTTAGTCTTTGAGCACCATCGATACTACATTTAAATATAAGTTTTGAAGTCGGCGTAAAAACTATCGGTAAAAAGTTGCTTCACTTCACACACTCCAGGGTCCCCCGTACCTGCCACAACTCGTGGTTTAACCCGGATAGGGCCCTGAAGAACGCTCTCTTCTTTTTTTTTTTTTTGAACCAGACCAAGGGTCGAGAAAACCCTTGGCCCAGCACCCCCAGAGGTATCGTTTCACTTGGAAAGATGATTCACTGTATTTTGCCAACATTTTTCAGAAAAACCATTGAACATTAAGAGCTGAATACTTGTATCATTGTATAAATACACTGCTCGACATTGAAAATGCAACACCAAAAAGGAGTGGTCAGAAATTCATGCAAATTTTACCGTAGACGCACGTCACTGAGTTATGCAAATGATATGAAATGCGCAGCTCTCCGACGAACGTCATGTAAGATATAAGAGAATGAAGTTGAAAAGTGGGCTATGTTCATGTTGGTTTTTCTGCCAGACTAATTATCGGAGAAATTTGATTTTTGTCTCGAAGGATACGTGTGATAGGAGGAAATACCACGCCGTCCTCAACGAAGACACTTCCAGCATATAGACGACTTTACAAGTGGTATGGTGATCGGACTGAGAAGGGGAGGTTGGTCCATACGTCAAATTGCAGCTGATACCCACATGGATGCAAGCACTGTGCATCGGCTGTGTCGGAGATGGTTGGAAAGAGGAAATGTAGCCACATTGAGGGGTGCAGGTGCAGCCAGAGTGACGTCAGACCGCTTGGATCGACGGATTCACCGACAAGCTGTGGCGGACCCGCAAGTCACTTGTACGTCGATTCTGCAGCACGTGCAAGGTACCCTGGATGTTCCTGTGTCGACCAGAACCATTTCCCGTCGACTGGTTGCACGTGGCCTGCAATCACGGCGCCCGCTAAGAAGACTGCCATTGACCTCACAGCACAGACTCCAACGTTTGGAATGGTGCCGGACCAGAGCGACGTGGATGGCAGAATGGCAAACCGTAGTGTTCTCAGATGAATCCCGCTTCTGTTTGTCCAGCGATAGTCATCGCATACGTGTGTGGCGTCGACGTGGAGAAAGATCGAATCCGGCAGTAACTGTGGAACGCCCCACAGCGCGACAACGTGGCATAATGGTTTGGGGCGCTATTGCATACAATTCCGTATCACCTCTAGTTCGTATTCGGGGCACTATGACGGCCCAACGATATGCAGATAATGTACTGCGGCCGGTGGCAATCCCCTACCTTCAGGGTCTGCCAAATGCAATTTTTCAACAGGATAACGCCCGGCCTCACAGTGCTCGAATCAGCCAACATGCTCTACGAGGTGTACAGATGCTTTCCTGGCCACCATACTCTCCTGACTACTCACCAATCGAACATGTATGGGACGTGATTGGACGCCGTTTGCAGAACCTGTCACTGCCTCGTTCAGAGGACGAACTGTGGAAAATGGTTGAAAGGGAATAGAGTGCCATCCCTCAGGACACCATCCGCAGGCTTATTGACTCCATGCCTAGACGTGTTTCTTCGTGCATCGCTGTCTGCGGTGGTCCTACTTCTTACTGAGCCGACGCCGTCCTCGCTCTAAATTTTGCTTATTTATTTTGAAATAAATATCACTTATTGTTCCATGCTGTCTCTGTCTTCTTACCAAATTTCATCAATTTCTGACCACTCCTTCTTGGTGTTGCATTTTCAATGTCGAGCAGTGTATGTGGTTGTCAATGTAGTGAATGCGAATGCGATAAAAGAACCTGGATTCATCGAAATTTATAGCTATAGTTGATAGAATGAGATTGAATTTTATATCTCATAGTTTCGTATGATTCTATTAAGTGTTTTTGCGCCGACTTCAAAACTTATGTTTGAATGTAGTATCGATTTTTTTCAAAGAATAAAATTATTTTTTACTCTTTGGAGCACTTGCCGATTGAAGTCCTGAAGTCGGTTCAATTTTTTTTTTTTTTCAAAAATATTTTTGATGCAACACGTTAAAGATATCATGAGTATTTCATTGGCTTGGATGCTCTTGACTAAATCAAATTCATCCAACAATTTTGCATCACAAGGGTTCAAATGCCACCATCCGGTGGAAAACCGGGCTTAAAAATTTTCAATATTAATGACCATCAGAATACAGTGGTGCTGCATGAAGGAATAGAGGCCAGCCATTTGGGCTGGGGAATGCATAAGATCTGCAAATAGGGAAGGCCCCAATAAGCAGCCCTAGTAGAAACGAAAATATAACTCCCCCCTCTCCTTTTCAGGCGGCCGCGATCATCCACATCGCATGCGTCTCCACTCTCCATATTGAATATTCTTTCTAAATCTGAGAAAATTTATGAAAAAAAAAACTCAGCATTATGATCCCAAGTAGCAATAAAATGTTGTATTGTATCAGCGCTTCGTTTTTGTATTTATCACTGCTATTCTCTTGCTATCATATCAAGGTTACCATACCTGTTGCGTTTTTTTAGTTGTGAAGGCAGATTCTGATAACTCTTTACATTATAAATTATATCAAGAACCATAAGGAGTCTCAATTTCAATTTTTTTTGAAAGATATTTCTAATATTTAACTAACACAGGCATTTCTATCTTTTATATCACATGCAGTGAAGCAGCTCATCATTTATATTTCTATCCAACTTCGAAACAAAGAAGCAATAACATTGTTTTGCTCAATGAAAATCCACTAATTCGAGCTCTTAATATTGTGTTATTTATGGTCCGAAAGCAAATGTTATGTTTTCGAGTCCAAAGAAGCTACATTTCTCTTTTTTAAGTTTCTCAGTGGTTTCTTCGATGAGTATTTCACATGCTATCATGAATAATATTGTTACAAATCTTGTAAATAGTTGTTGTTTTTCCTGCCTTGCATCATTTTCATTAGTTTTGGTTTTATCTGACGTCATGTTGCAAAAGTATCTGAAGATATCACCTTTATCACTAGTATACCGGCCCTGTAACACTTTGTAGTTTTTACACTTGCCCTAACTTTAATAAGCGTGAAGACATTTTCGCGTGGTTTTTTTCTTATCGCTAGAATTTGTGAATGGATTACGTAATGTTAGGAATGAAACAAAATATTCCAGGTTTTTCTCGAATATTGTGGACATTTCTTTCCGTGTATAAATAGCTGGCCTTGAACACAAGTCAGTCAGTTTTTCTCAGATGGGTTTTCTGAGATGCTCGTTTTCGTTCGCTTTGGCGGATGGTTGTTTTGCTTTTGTAATTGCTTAATTACTGTTCACGTTTGATACGTGGTGCTGAGTTACTGTTGAGAGTACAGTGTACTGTTTTGCTACCTAATTGCTGGATGTTTAGCAATTGTTTCCTGCTCATATTGTAAATAGTGTAAATACTTGTAAATAAATTTATAGTTACTTCCTCGAGATTGGAATGCTCATTTGAAGAAAGTTGAAGGTGCTACGGACTCGTTACAATTTTGGCGCCCAACGTGGGGCATCTTCAAGGACTTTCTTGGAATTATCTGTGAACTTCGACTTTTCTTCCTGTGGACTTTTTGACTTCGGAATTTTATGGTAATTACTCGAGCAATGGATGAACAACTGAAAAAACTCCTGGATGCGATCAACGCTGTTAAAAATGATATGGCGACTATGGCTACTAATCAAGAACAATTAAAAAATGATTTAACCGCTAGCATAACTTCAAGTCAAGAAGAAATTAAGCATGATTTAACCGCTAGCATAACTTCAAGTCAAGGAGAAATTAAGAATGATTTAACCGCTAGCATAACTTCAAGTCAAGAAGAAATTAAGAGCGATCTAACGTCAATGAAAAGTTTGGTGGAAAGTAAATTTGCCAATATGGAAAATAAAATGGAGGCTCTTGAAGAAAAAGTTGACAGCGTTGAGGATCGAATCACTACAGTAGAAAACCATGTGGAAAAGAAAATTAAAGAACTTGAATCAAAGTTATCAGGATCCTGCAATAACTCAGACAGCGTTGAGGATCGAATCACCACAGTAGAAAACGATGTTGAAAAGAAAATTAAAGAACTTGAATCGAAGTTATCAGCATCCTCCAACAACTCAAGTGACTGTGTAGCTGCAGCTGGAACTTCTCGTCCATCCATCAAACTGGCCACGTTTGACGGGAAAACCTCGTGGAATATTTACAAGAAGCAGTTCCTCATCGTTGCAGAAGCAAACTCTTGGGACTCTTCCACGAAAGCCTGTCAACTTGCAGCCTCGCTGAGAGGGGATGCAGCTAAAATACTACAGACCTTCCCAGAGGACAAGCTCTGTGACTTCGAAGCCTTATCATCGGCCTTGGAGCTTCGCTTTGGCGAAGTATGCCAAAAAGAATTCAGCCGACTCCAGCTGAAATCCCGACTCCAGAGGGATGGAGAGACTTTGCAAGTGTTTGCAGCAGACGTTGAGAGGCTTTCCCATCTCGCCTTCTCGAACTGTCCTTCGGATGTTCGCGATAGCCTGGCCCTGAACTACTTCATAGACGGAGTGCGAAGTCCAGAAGTCCAGACGGCTCTCCGGATGGCGGACATCAAAGATCTTAAATCCGGTCTAGTCTACGCAATGAAGTTCGAGGCTGCACAGCAAATATCCCGCAAGGATCGCCATTCGACCAGGGGCGTGGAAGTGAGTGCCCAAGATTTGAACTCAACTCGTCTCTCGGACATTGAGCGACAAATCAAAGAGATGTCGGGGACCCTGAAGAAGATTGCGGCTCGCAAAGACCAAGGTGGACAAACACTGAAGTGCTGGAAATGTGGCGGTGAGGGCCACGTACGAAGGAATTGCGAAGCTCGCCAAGAAAAGAAGACGTCTCCCAAAGTTTTCCAGATTTCTTCAAGAAGTGGCGGCTGCAACGGACTCTTCATTTACGCTTATGTGAATGGGTTTCCCTGCGAAATGATTGTGGACACAGGAGCCAACGTTACCATTATTAAGACTGATGTGGCTCATCAATTTGGTCTCAAGATCTTATGGACACCGCCCTGCGTTACTCTCCAAACTGTGACAGGTGACAAAATCGAGATTGAAGGAAAAGTGAACTTAGAAATAATGTTCGGGAGTGCCACTTACCATCACACGGCATTCGTAGCTGACATTACAGATCCCTTCATTCTCGGACTGGACTTTTTGAGAAAATTTGATTTTTCTATTGACTTTAAAAATAATGAGCTGCACTCGATGAGGGAAGACATAGTGATTTTCAATACCGAAAATAACTTAAAATCTGCTCATCAAATAATAGCCCAAACTGATTCATTGATTCCCTCTAGATCAGAAGTACTAATACCAGGCTCCATCAAAGAAAACAACAGCTTTAAATTCGGCTTAATTGAATATCCTAACCAGAATAATAGCCCAAAAGGAGTACTAGTGGCATCTACGCTTGTGGACCTTTCAAGGAATGCAGTTCCTGTGAGAGTCGCCAATGTAAGTGAAAGACCGAGGAATATTAAGAAAGGAGAAGTGTTGGCAACTTGTACTCCCGTAAACTGCATCATCAGAAGAATTGATTCCTCCGAGACAATGTCTTCCGAGTCCTTGACTTCGAAATTAATTGGGAGTGCACCATTATCGAAGGATCAAAGAAACGCTGCGGAAAAATTGGTGGACAACTTCAAGCATGTGTTTTCATCTACATCCGAGGATGTGGGTCGCACGAATTTAACGCAGCATAGGATTGACACTGGAGATCATCCCCCTATCAAGCAGCATCCAAGACGACTACCGTTCGCCAAGAAGGAAGAGGTTGAGATCCTCGTGAAAGAGATGCAGGAGAATGACGTCATCGAACCCTCATCCAGTCCTTGGGCATCCCCTATCGTCTTGGTCCGAAAGAAAGACGGCTCCACCAGATTTTGTGTTGATTACCGACGCCTGAATGACATCACCAAGAAGGATAGTTACCCTCTTCCACGGATCGATGACACTCTGGACACCCTTTCCGGACACAAGTGGTTTTCGACCCTGGATTTAAAGAGCGGCTACTGGCAGGTGGAGATACACCCCGACGACCGAGAGAAGACGGCGTTTACAACCGGACAAGGCTTGTGGCAGTTTAAAGTGATGCCCTTCGGCCTCTGCAATGCACCAGCCACGTTCGAGCGTCTTATGGAATCAGTGTTAAGAGGACTCTCTTATGAATCCTGTCTTGTCTACTTGGACGACATCATCATCATAGGACGCAGTTTTGAGGAACATTTGGCTAATCTTGAGAAGGTGCTGCAAAAGCTTAAAGAAGCCAACCTGAAGTTAAGCCCGTCCAAATGTAATTTGTTCCGCCGTGAGGTGAACTACCTTGGTCACATTATCTCTTCAGAGGGTGTACGAACAGATCCAGACAAGGTATCCGCAGTCAAGAATTGGAGCCGCCCCGAAAATGTTCATCAGCTGCGAAGCTTCCTGGGGCTCTGCACGTACTACAGGAAGTTTGTGAAGGGTTTTTCCAATATTGCACGACCTTTGCATAAGCTGACGGAGAGCAAACGAAAATTTGAATGGTCCAAAGAATGCGAGGATGCATTTCTACAGCTGAAGGAGGCTTTAACATCAACGCCTATTCTCTCTTATCCTCAGCCTGAAAAATCCTTCATACTTGACACTGATGCGAGCCACGAGAGCGTTGGAGCTGTTTTATCTCAAGAAATAGACGGTAACGAACATGTCATCGCCTACTGGAGCAAATGCTTATCCAAGTCGGAGCGAAATTATTGTGTCACGAGAAAGGAATTGCTCGCCATAGTTAAAGCTGTAGAACATTTCCATCATTACCTCTACGTCCGTAAATTCCTGCTCCGGACTGATCATGCCTCTTTAACTTGGCTTTTGAATTTCAAGAATCCAGAGGGCCAGGTAGCCAGGTGGATACAGCGGCTCCAGGAATATGACATCGAGATTAAGCACCGAAAAGGTTTGTCACACGGTAATGCTGACGCATTATCAAGAAGACCTTGTTCCGAGAACTGCCATTATTGCTCCCGAATTGAGAAACAGTACGGAACGACAATCCCTACTGCCTGTCAAGTTACTGCTACTTCATCATCTTCAGATCCTGATCCATGGAGTGACGACCAAGTTAGAAAAGATCAGCTTGAAGACCCAGACCTAAAGCCTATCATAGAGTTAATGGAGAAAGACAGTCGGCGACCTAGCTGGCAAGACGTTTCTATCTACAGTCCTGCAACGAAAAGATACTGGGCTCTATGGAAATCTCTCCAGTTGCGAAATGGCGTCCTGTATCGGAAATGGGAATCTGACGATGGTAAAGCATTCAAATGGCAGTTACTCCTTCCCAGATCAAGAATTCCAGACGTTCTAAAGGAGTTGCACAGTAGTCCGACTGGAGGACACTTTGGTATCTTGAAAACCCTCCACAAGGTTCGAGAGCGCTTCTTCTGGAGCAATGCGAAGGATGACGTAGAGAAGTGGTGTCATTTTTGTGACGCCTGTGCTGCCCGTAAAGGACCGAAGAGAAGAAGCCGCGGGAAACTGCATCTTTACAACGTAGGAGCTCCTTTCGAACGAATCGGGATCGACATTCTTGGTCCTCTACCGAAAACTACTGATGGGAACAAATACATCCTCGTTGCCATTGACTATTTCACCAAATGGCCCGAAGCATATTCCATTCCGGATCAAGAAGCTACCACTGTAGCAGAGACTCTAGTCCAGCATTGGATCTCGAGATATGGGACACCTTTGCAGATCCATTCCGATCAGGGAAGAAACTTCATCTCTGCTGTGTTTAAGGGCCTATGTGATATCCTCAAAATTGAGAAAACTCGAACGACACCACTACACCCACAATCGGACGGCATGGTGGAGAGATTCAACAGGACAATCTTTAATAATCTCTCGCTTATGGTCTCCAAAAATCAACAGGATTGGGACAAGAAACTTCCTCTGTTCCTGCTGGCCTACCGCAGTGCTGTCCACGAGACCACCGGATATTCCCCATCACAGATGCTCTTCGGCCGAGAGCTTCGGCTACCTTGTGATCTCGTCTTCGGTCTCCCTCCAGATGCGCCTTCATCGCCTGAGGAATACGTCCAGGATCTCCAGGCCCGGTTGGAGGACGTTCATCACTTCGCACGGGAGCGAATCAACATCGCGACGGAGAAAATGAAGACCCGATACGACACAAGGTCCACTGGTCATGACTTTCAAGAAGGTGACAAAGTATGGCTATGGAATCCCATCCGACGTAAAGGTCTGTCACCCAAATTGCAGTCGCATTGGGATGGACCTTACACAGTTCTCCACCGGCTGAACGACGTCGTAGTGAGGATCCAGAAGTCATCACATTCAAAACCTAGGGTTTTCCATTATGATCGGCTAGCCCCATACTATGGCCATAGTTCGTAAAATAAATCTAAAGCTACCATGGTGATTTGTTTGTAAATTTTGTAAATAACTTTTGCCTTTAATTGTTTGTAATATTACTCTATTAATGTTATTATTTCGTTCATGTTCTCATTGTTATTGTTTATCATGTTTATGATTGGTCATCATGTAATGTGTGCATCTGTAAATCTTCCCTTGCTTCCTTTCTGGGGATTGTACTGCCCGGGACGTGCAGTCCTTGGGAAGGGGGCAATGTTACAAATCTTGTAAATAGTTGTTGTTTTTCCTGCCTTGCATCATTTTCATTAGTTTTGGTTTTATCTGACGTCATGTTGCAAAAGTATCTGAAGATATCACTTTTATCACTTGTATACCGGCCCCGTAACACTTTGTAGTTTTTACACTTGCCCTAACTTTAATAAGCGTGAAGACATTTTCGCTCGGAGTGGTGTTTTTCTTTTTATTTCTAGCGTTTTCTTGAATGAATTGTTTAAAGTTATGAATGATTTGGAATATTCCAGATATTACTAGAAAGTTGTCGGGAATTCTTTCCGTGTATAAATAGCTGGCCTTGAACACAAGTCAGTCAGTTGTTTTCAGATTTGATCTGGTGACTCGTTTTCGTTCGCTTGGCGAACGGTTGTTTTGCTTTTGTAATTGCTTAATTACTGTTCACGTTTGATACGTGGTGCTGAGTTACTGTTGAGAGTACAGTGTACTGTTTTGCTACCTAATTGCTGGATGTTTAGCAATTGTTTCCTGCTCATATTGTAAATAGTGTAAATACTTGTAAATAAATTTATAGTTACTTCCTCAAGATTGGAATGCTCATTGGAAGAAAGTTGAAGGTGCAACGGACTCTTTACAATATTGATAATTTTTTAGTCTAATCACTAACAGTACACAACACACAATCCTGTAGAGTCAATGGCGGATTCAAGGGGTGGTCATAAGTTCATCTGACCCCCCTGTAATAAGAAACATTTAATCAGCTGCACAGCCATTATCAGTCTTGATTTCATTCAAATAAAAATTTTACTTATAGAATATGTTAGAAAAGTTAAATTTTACTTATTTTAAGAATTTTATAATTCCACTATTGATCACATGCAGACCGTTTATGAATTGCAAATTTTAAGTTTTCCAGGTAAAAATTTTTACCAAAATAAATAAATGTTTAATTTAACAGAATAGTATAAAAATATTACTTGCTGTGCATATTGTATGATACTTTGAAGATAGCTTAAATTTTGCATGCTTCGTTTTCCTTCCCTCTTAACTGATAACGAACACTAGCCACTAAAATTTGACCCTCCTTACGAAAATTTCTGGATCCGGTGGGTAGAGTGTGTGAAGCGTTTGGAACAAGGGTTCCCAAACTTTTTCGCTTCGTGGACCCCTTGTCTAGTGTTCCAGTCTTCTGTGGACCCCCTTTGGAGTTGTTCTAAAATTAATCAGGAACTGTAACCACAGAACTCAGGCGTTCAAAAATCGGAAATTAAATGGTTAAGTTCTTTTACTAGTGTTCTAAAGCAACCAGATGAAGAAAGCATAATATATGAAAATACAACGAGATTAATCAGAACTTTAGCTAACAGTATGAGGGCAATTTTAGCACTGATCTTTTAAACAATTAAAACTTCTTAAATGCTTGACAAGTTCTAAAAGTTTCAAGTAAACAGTTTTGATGCGGAGTAAAAAATTAAAATTAAAATTTAAAGAAAACAGATGGAGAGAAGTAGCATTTTTATTCATACTTTCATTATAATAATAATATCACAACACTTATATAAGCTGATATTCTTACTTAGCATAGGTGTACAAGGAAAAAAATAAGAGTATTTTAAGTGGGAGGGAGTGAATTTGGTGTATCAACAGCAGGACCCCTACATCTTGTGGACTCTCAACTTTTTCTTTCTTTTATATGGAACTCAGAACTCCTGATAACGGCGAGGGACTTTTGGGGGGGGGGGGCGTGGACCACTTTGGGAACCACAGGTTTGGAATCAAAACCAGCTAAATCCATTAAAGAAAAAAAAAGGAAGAAAAAGCGTACAGTAAGGACAGAAAATATTTCGCGTCTGCGTACTTAGTTTTTGCAAAATATTTTTTTTTTCGTTTGAAAACGTTATGATTTTGATATTATTTTCCTTTCTAAATTAGCAATACTGTTTAATTACTTACAGATAAAAGTAATTTGGACTATACAGCTTTTGAAAAAAATCGGCCTTATTTATTTTTAATTTATAAATTTTTCTCTCTCTCTCTGTTCAAATTTCAATTAAATTTGTGGTTTCTCACCTTTATGTCTGTGCATGAGTGGATGAAGCAGTTAATTACATCAATGTTGAGCTTCGTATCGATCTTCATTAATTTTCAGTTTTTATGTTCTCCTTCTTTCAAGACCCGGGTTTGGAGTAGTAATAGAAATTTTTTCTATGTTTATTGAGAAGCCGGGGACCGGCGACTAAACTTAGGCTCGCTTTGGCTCTCGGCAGGCCTGGTATGATGTCTCGAGTAAACCGAAGACATCCATAGCTAGATTCATTCTCGCTTCGCCTTATTCTTTAGCTTTTAGAAAAGCAAAGCAAAGTTCTAATTTATGTTTCCAGTTTATCGTACAGTGAAGTATGCGAAAATGTCCCCTTCATCTGCAATTATAATTACATATAAGCTTTAGCAGCTTTCTTGCGTAATAATTACTATTAAAATTTTAAATGATAAAAAAAATCTGAGTTTGTATAATAACTTTTAATACCATCAACAAACTTCACAAAAAAGATGTTATTTTAGCGGTAAAAACTACTTTCGGAAGAGTACGTCCGGTACGTCATCAGTACGAATAAATAGTCCTTGGCTGCGAATAAATAAGTAAATAAACTGAACTAAAATAAATGAATTACAATGAGAAAAAAAAAATCTGGTATGGACCCCACACTACTTCCTTTTACGTGTTAATTTCTTAGTAGTTGCCTTAAGTGTTAAAAAAAAGTGCTTGGAGTAAGCAAGGTAACAATTCAAATATTTGCTCCCCTAACTACGAAACAATGCAAAAAATATTTTACAATGGCTAATTTTCTAAATATTGCTGATTTTAATATCATTCAGTGAATTTTTCGCAAAATATATTGTAATAGCGCCAAGTTGAACCCAAATTCAAAAAAAAAAAAAAATCCGCCAAATTTGTTGCCAACTTGGCGTCAAACACTTGGCGACCAAAAGCTTGGCGACATATCGCCAAGTGTTCGCGCCAATTCATATCACTTGAGTCTGCATTGAAATTAACACTGATTTACCCCCAAAAAGGGGTAAAACACCCCCTTGGGAACATTCGAATGCAACCACAAGGGGAGGTGCACAACTAGACCATCCTCAGAGCCTACATACCAAGCTAGAAGTTTCTAAGGCATATAGTTTTGAGTTATGCGAGACACATACTCACATACATCCGCACACACATCAGCACATACGTACATACAGACGTCACGAGAAAACTCGTCGTAATTAACTCGGGGGTGGTTGAAAAAGATTTTTCGGCTGCTTATATGTTGGTAGGTACATATGCACGTGCTGACAGGTCGAAAAAACTACTGAACATTAATTCGGGGGTGAGCAAAATCAAAATTTAGACTCAAATTTGAGTGATTTTTTTTCGCGATCACAATACTTCCTTTACTACGTAAAAGGAAGTAAAAAAAAAAAAAACTGTCCTGAAAACCGCTGCACCGCTTGAGAAATCCTGCACCGCTTGAGATTCATTTTTCTAGATTATTTATCTTTCTGGAGAAAAAGAGAAAGAAAGAATAAAACCCACCTCAGCGAAAACTTAGAAGAAAAAAATTACTAAAAAATTGAAGTTGCTTAATTGAAAAACATATTCAACTCTTGTTGCGCAGTATGAAAATATTATCCGATTTAAAATATATTTTTGGTAATTTAGTAATCACCAGACCCAATTTTCTGCTGTAAAGCAACTCGAAAACAAAATTTTTTTTCTCCTTATGCTCCACTTCACAGACTACAACTGGGTAAATCCTTGAAACAACTTAAAAAAAAAAATCTGGTATGGACCCCACACTACTTCCTTTTACGTGTGAATTTCTTAGTAGTTGCCTTAAGTGTTAAAAAAGTGCTTGGAGTGAGCAAGGTAACAATTCAAATATTTACTCCCTCATCAGCCACGACACAATGCAAAAAATATTTTACAATGGATTAATTTTCTAAATATTGCGATTTTCATATCATTCAGTGAATTTTTCGCAAAATATCGCCCAATTGCGCCAAATTGAACCCAAATTCAAAAAATAATTTTTTCCTCAATTTGTCGCCAAACTTGGCGATATGTCGCCATTTGCGTCAAAACGAGATGAATAAAACGATTTTTGAAAAAAAAAAAAAAAAAATGAATGAACTGACTTCAGAACTCAATGAGCAACTGCTCTAAAGAGTAGAAAATAATTTTATTCTTTGAACGCGATCGATACTACTTTTGAGCATCAGTTTTAAAATCGGCGCCAAAAAAGGAAATATAATCATACGAAAGTATATAATTCAACTATGAATATTAATTTTAATGCATTCAGGTTCTTGGATAGCATTCGCATACGCTACATTGACAACCATATATTTATATAATGGTACACATATTCTGTTCTTAATTTTCAATGTTTTCTGAAAAATGTTGACAAAATATAGTTCAACATCATTTTACTTATTGTTTTTGCGCCGACTTCAAAAATAATGTTTAAAAGTAGCATCAATGGTGTTAAAGAATAAAATGATTATTTACTTTTTAGAGCAGTTGGTTATGTAAGTTCTAAAGTCGGTTCAATTTTTTTTTTTCAAAAATATTTATTTTATTTTTTTAAGTGTAAACGTACTTCGGAAATAAGGGATGTTTCCATTACGAAAGTTCCCTAATTTTCTCAAGTAAATGCTCCATAAAATAAACTATGTAAAAAAAAAGAGTGAAAGAAACTATTAATGCGTTTAAAATTTTAAACGATTGGCACTAAAAACTAATCCTTATTATTCTCTGTTATTTATTTGTGTGCTAGTTTAATCAAAGCCATTTATGTAAATATTAACGGTTTTCCTACTGATTTATATTTCAAAGCAAAACGAATTTCTCGCTATAGAAATACTATACACATGGCCCGTTATCTGTTATCAGCATTAACAAAAGATATAAACACAATTGAAATGAACTTCATTATGTAATGCAGGAAGGCTTCATTCAAAATTGTCATTATTACGATTTCTATTTTCCTCGATTTCTGCAGGATCCGTTATCAAAAACGGACCGTGAGACCATGGGACCAACTGGAAGGTATACCATTTCAAACAAAAAAATTATTTTGAAATCGGTCCCAATATCTTTGAGTAATCCTATAACACACACAAAAAAAGATCTTCGACGGATTGCATGACCTTCTCCACCGTTGAAGTCGGTTAAAAATAAAGTAATAATAATAAGCATTAATTGAATAAATTAATAGGTAAAAAAGGAAAATAATTGAAAAAATAATCATTAAAGTTGTTTTGGTTCGGTAGAATTTTAAGGGATATTGGCATGCGTTAGAAAGCTGTAAATTTAATAAACTTAACAGCAGACGATAAATTTTCTCTAAGAATATTATTTTATAACTAGTTGATTAAACCTGAAAATGATCAATCGATCAATCATTTTCCCTCAAAATATTTGACATGATTTGAGAACGTGAATTAATGTATTGAAGACTTTTTTTAACATTCATTACAAAAATACCTTCTTATTGTAAAAATAATTCCCATACTTTTAACAAAAGACGAATCTCTCAGAGAAGAAATTATACAAAAATAATCAACAACTGCATGAAGTTTCAGTGTTGACCTGCGACTGAATGACAGAGCAGGCTGTAAAGCACAGACATTTCTTTCGTTTTTGTAATAAGAATCTATTATCAGCTTTTTACGTAACGCACAAAGGTTGCTAAGACACAGAGTGATAATGGTTTTCGTTTGCATATAAGATAATTCGTGTGAGAAAATCGCGCTTTTACCAGAACAAGGGCCGGCCTTGTCAACAATGGAACTGTCAACCCTCGTCCTCGTTTCTGCGTTCGTGGTACTGGTGTCGTTGTGGTACGCCTCGAGGAAAAAGAACCGGAATCCGTTACCGGGACCCCTCGGTTTACCGATTGTTGGTTACTTGCCTTTCATGACAACCAAACCTTACATCAAGTTAACAAAATTAGCTAAGAGATACGGCCCTATTTACAGGTGAGTGGCTCATATTATACCCTGTGTAACGAGAACTGGCATCTGAAAGAAATGTTAGTTTCCCACTCTCCGTACTTTTCCCCTTATGGTTGTCATAGTTACGGCGCTGCGGACTTTTTTCCCACTTAGCTTTTGCAACAATGGTTAAATACAAAACGATTAAAATTGATTTGTGTAGAAACTACTGTTCAATCAACGTAAAAAAATACTTTTTGAAGTATTTATGAACGGTTACTCATGATATCAGGTCTTGCTACAACAAACTATTTAGCACTAGATTTGTTAGAAAACGTTTAGAAATAACTGAGATATGATGATATAAATAAAAGCTTTAGCATAGTTCGATAAATACAACATAACATAAATGAAATATCTCAACAGCAGCGCATAAAAACAAGAGTGGAGCTGTTTTCTTTCGTATGGTTTACATGGAGACGGCGCAAAATTTCAAAACTTGATACGCCTAGTTAAAAGTAACAGGGTATGACTGTTGCGAAAGATCATCCAAGCACAAGCACTGATTTTCGGTTGATGGTGAACCTCATATGGTACTCGTAGGTATAGTAAGAGCTCATAAAGAACCAGGTAGAGCTAAAGGATTTTTTCTTCGATTTTTTTACCACAAAAGACGCGCGATATACTACGTTGAGGTATTGATTACCTTTTACAGTTTCTTTCTTTTTTTTAATATTTTTCATTAAGAATATCTCAAAATCTCTCTTTGATGGTTGCTGATTCACCACTCTTAAAAATATTGTTTTCACCTAACCTCCCTCTAATATCTCATTACCCCCTGAAACACCAAGCTGTAGTCATCAGATAATGAATCCAAGTGCATCCAGGTCCTATGTAAGAGCTGATAGTATAAAGTCAGGTTGGGCAAAAGGAATTCTGCATAAAATAGGCTGCAACTCCCAAACTTATTGTTGCCATGCTGCTTTTTTATGTAGGTTATTTACATAATGAGCAATACTTATAAGCTGACTTTTTCTTTTCTTCTTTTTTTTTTTTTTTGGCAATACAGTGCCCGCCGCTTATTAAAATCACATTTTTCCTGAGAACATTCAATTTTATAAAGCGGTTAATTTATAAACCGGCATATCTATACTTAAAGAAAAAGTTTTTAAAGATTACTTATCTGAAAAATTAATAAATTACTATATTTCTATAAATTTTAAAAGTTTTAAAATACAGTAAACTAAATAAGATTTACATTTCTATTTGTAGACGGGTCTTAAAATACTGGCGTATAGATATTTGATTAACGGAAATCGTATATACATTGAAGAGTGCAAATTTGGTATGCATTTCTTCATATTCCGAGATTCTTTCACTTCTTGGTACTACATAACTTTGGAATTTATTATGTATGTTGCAATTTTTAACGTAATTATAACTGTCGTTTTCAAATTTTAGCATGCGCTTTCCATAAAACAGATTTTATAAAACGGCGATGATGATTTTATTAAAGGATGGTTTTAGCATATTTTGATATTTTAAAGATTCGGTTCCTGCAGATTTGATTTTAAAAAGCGGTTGATTTTATAATCCAGTGATTTTATTAGTGGCCGTTACAGTATTTTGTAGCACAAAGTGATTACGCTTATGCTTTTAAGTGTGACGACTCTGCTTGATTATGAAGTATAATTATTCGCATCACTCTTCTCATCCAAAATTCCAACTAATTTAATATTCATAATCCTTCATTCAGAAAGAATAGATATATCATGTAGGTAAGTTACATTCCTTTTAGTTTTTGCTTTACAGCGGTTTAACTCAAGGAGATAAAATGACATAGTGTCAATCTTTGAAATTTGTGGGCTCTAAAGCAATGTATATCGTTTTAAAAGTTGCTCTTTTAATTTTGAGACATAGACAACATACAAGTCAAATGTATCCTCTAACTACTTGAATCCAGTGAAATGAACTCACATTCTTGCTCAATCAATCTGTTACGGTATTATAGCATTTCTGCAATTTTTCTACTACATAAGCTGAAATTTGTTTACACATTTCGTAATTTATTTGAAACCATCTACTTACTGGATATTATTTACTTCATTTTGAAGAATGTATTTTGTATCATATAAATCGTGAGGTCAGATATCAATGCTATATTAGGTACGCTTCGTGTATCATCCCTTTTCTTACTATGTTTCTTACCACTTGTTCCTATAGAAATATATCCTTGTTTTTTTCTTTTCTCTTATGTTACTAGAAATCTGTCATAATGTCATAATGAGTTTCCTTCCGTTCCAATTAACTTTGTAAGGTGGGTGCGCGAAAAAAGACCATGTAGACCAATAAGGTCACCTCTTCTTTCTTTTTCTAATAAGTAGGATAGCAAAAATTCGCTAGACCGTGATTTTATCGTCATCATAAAGACAAACTGATGATAAAGCATTATTAACAAGAGGTTAGTTATCAACAGGCAAACTGTAGCAACAGTTATTATAAATTAGTTAAGTGAAAAAAATATGCCTTTTTATTTTTACAGTAAATTCTGTTTCTTCATAGTTCACTGCATTTTACTAGTGTGAAAAGTTGTTGATTGTTCTCGAAAGCCAAATTTATGTAGCTGACCGGTAGAAAAAAAGATGTCGCTGTGTACTGATACTTTTTTCTGTGATTTGATAACCCTAGAAAAGTAGGTTCATCCCAGTAAGGCAATGATAGGCTTTATCAGGACTGGGACTGTGGTGCCCTTATTAAAATGTCGAAAGATAGGGTGGAGGATGTGATTCTTTATGGGGTGTACATAAAGGGCGGATCCATACATTTTTCAAAGGAGGGGTGATTATTTTTTCTAACTTTTTACTATGCACACTGGTTCACAAATATTAATCACAGAGGTCTCAAACTTCAATTCAGAAATATTTCCAGTGGAGAGTAACAAATCTTCTTCTACAAACTTCATTAAAATTCGTATAAAATTGAATTTTTAGAATTTCAACAACGAAAAATTACAGGTGAAGAGTACCCCAAGGGAGTGTCGATCGCCCCTCCCTTGTATCCGCCCCTGGTGGACAGGTTGCATAAATGTGCACGAACTGTGTATAAGAGTGGAAGAGTGTGTAAGAATCCTCCGAATGTGATGATTGATCTTTCTCCTTTCTATTGAAGTAAATATGGAATTTTTTACAGATTTTTTGAGCTTATCGATTGCGGTTACAAATGTTTTTACACTGAAAAAAGAAAAGGAATTTGTCCATTATTTTTTTTAGTTTGACAGTACTTTTTGGAGTTTTTTCACAGTTGACCTTACTGGGAACCCGTGTTCCCAATAAGCCAAACCATCTTTCTTTTTTTTAAACTGCTGAAAAACATAGTTGAAATTTAAATGTGCTCATGAATTTACTTTTTCTTAATTTTTATGAATCACGTGATGATCATGCAAAATTTGGAGCCTATTAATCATAAATGAGCGATGTACTAATCCATAAACCTAAGGCTGACCTTATTTTTCGCATTTACCTTATTGTATCCAAGCATATCCTGGTTTTATCAGAATGTTATTTTTATTTTTACTACACATGCTTTTGACATTGAATTGAAATAAGAGCTTGCAGAAAGTTTGATATCAGATTTGATAAACACAATAATCGCAGTTCGTGAACAAAAGCCTTCAGTATCTCCTTTATTTTATCTACTACATTTGACAGCCAGAAGCTTCAGCTTCAAGGCTGTATTTATTTTTGTATGTGTTTTATGTAACAACTAATTATGCCAAAACAAAACTAGTTTACTATTACAATGAAAAAAGTTAAAAAATGTTATATGTAAGAAAAGTGTTATATGTATGAAGTGTAAGTTTTCTATTCCGCATAGATGTTTTTTTTTTTTTTGACATTCTAGGCAGTTCTAATAAATACGGCATTCTTCCTCACCAGGGAACCACGCGACTAGTGTAATAATGAAAAAAGTTCAAGTGGGTATTAATCGGAAGAGCATCTCGAGACATATTTTTGAGGCAAAAATTATGTGCCCTTGTGGCTTCGCTATAGAGATATAAAGTCTTATGATCTTACGATGTTTTAAGAAAAGCGCAAAATTTAAAGAGTTGGCGAGGAATGGATCACGCAATTTCACCGAATGCATGGGCAGGACATTTATCCACAAATCACGTGAAAGAATCCAGAAAGTACTCCCTGAATCTCGCTGAATGTGGCTGCTTTTCTTTAAAATTTCGGCAGACTTTTAGATTTCGTATTTCGATAATAGGGTAACGAGGGCAAAAATGAGTGCTTTCAGAAACATGTTTCACAAGTCACAACGCTCTTTTCATTGCTACTCATCAAGAAAACAAAAAAACAAACAAACAATCCAGCAGGGATAAAGAAGGAAGTGAGGACGAAATGGCTACTACCTCCATACTTACCTTATTCGAACTTTTTTCAAACGAAAAATGTAAACTAAACTTGCATTGGCGCATTCCACCTGCACATCAGTGGTACACCGGTACATCTCCTGGCAAACTTTTAGAAGCAAAATGTGACCGTGTATCCCAAATGGCAATTGCTAGACTCAAAAGTGGCCACATCAGGAGTCTTTCATTTGAAAAGGCAAAAAAATATATCTCACCTGTAAATAATGCTGTCAACATCTAGCCACTCTTAAGCATATTCTGGGATGCATAGAGCCTTTAAAAGCAGACTTAATATCTAATCTCCTGCTTGTCATAGATTTTTTGACAGTCAACAACCTACTGGATTTGATCTGACTTATGGCATATCTTTCAAAAGGACAAGCAAAATAACAAAACATTATATTTTTGCATTATCATATGGTTTCCTGGTCAGGTCTACCGAAATATATATTAAGTGAGCAGAAATTGTCAATATTGCCCAGCTTTTATCTACCGAAGTAACGCTTTGGAGAGACTCGACCCTCTTCACCATCTTCATGACTTATTCTTTCATGACGGGAAAAAAAAACTTTTTTTTTTTTCAAAATGCTGCAATTTATATTCCATGAAATAAAATTTTAGGTTTGCTATGCACATTTTTTTAATATATCGCAATAAACTGATTTAAAATAATGTTTTCCAGTGTTCGCCTCGGAAGCAGAAATGTGGTCATTCTGGCAGATTTCAACGTAACTAAGGAAGCTTTCGCAAGTGATGCTTTCATGGGACGACCTCCAGATATTCCCTTCGACCTCAGCGAAACGACTAAAAGTACGACCAACTGATTACTTTTAAACCATTTATGTATGAAGAATATAAAACAATAGGTTCCTTTATGAACAAATATAAATATTAACAAGAAGTTCTGTCAAGAACTAAACGAGCCTACTTTCCCGTACATCGACATCGGCATTCTAGCATCTGATCATTATTCTCTTGATTATCTAAGACTAAAAATTATGTCAAACATACCTTTTTAGCACTTGAAGCTGATTTCTAAAAGCAAAATATACCCCTCTCATCAGATGAAATAGACACATAAAAAGTAAATAAATGAATAAATAAAGTTTTGTCGCACCTTTTAAAGAATGTAACTGTTACAGTTCTTCCGTAGAAAAATTCCTCAATTGTTTTCAAAAAAAAAATTAAAAGTACAAAGTACATCAAAACACATTTTATCAAAGAAAGAAAAAAAAAGAAAAAAAAAAAAAGAAAAAAAAACTCGTCCGTTGATAAAATGTCTCGAATTTCACTTTTAATCCGTTGCCAGTCGTTAAATATAAATAAAGAATAAAATGCCCTCGTGAATGAAACATTTTTGTTACAAAAAAAATCGTCTGCCAAAAATAATAATAATAATAATAAATTCAATAAAACAAATGAATAAATAAACAAAAAATTGTCTGCACAGTCAGTCATTTTTTTTCGGACTGTTTACTCAAAAGTTATTAGGGGTGACAGCTTGCTTGAGCGGTTCAATGTTGAACGAAAAATTGTTCAAATCGGAAATGTAAATACGGGAATGAAGTATCCTTGAAAAGTTCTTTCCAACAAAAAAAAGTTTGTTCAAATCGGACTGTTCATTAAAAAGTTAGTATCGCGGGACCGGTTATTTGAACGGCTCAAAGTTGAACCAAAAATTGTTCAAATCGAAAAATCAAATATGGGAATGAGCTGTACTCGCCGAGATCTTTCCAACAAAAAAAAGTTTGTCCAAATCGGAATGTTCATTCAAAAGTTATTAGGGGGGGACAGACAGACAGACAGACAGACAGACCGACCGACCGACGCACAAATTCCCCATCTCAATACCCTACTTTCAAATTTTTAATTTTTCGATATTCTTTCACCTTTTTATTTTTTTAACTTGGCATTATTTTTCGGACTTGGCGATATTTTTTTTTTAACTTGGCGATATTTTTTGGACTTGGCGATATTTTTTTAACTTGGCGATATTTTTTGGACTTGGCGATATTTTTTTTAACTTGGCGATATTTTTTGGACTTGGCGATATTTTTTGGACTTGGCGATATTTTTTGGACTTGGCGATATTTTTTAGATGCATTAAGCCACTTTTAATACTTTTTTCGTCTTGCTTTTATTTTTAACGGGAAAGTAGGCTAAAAATCAACATTATTAAAGCAAAAATGACTGCTTGCACGTGTTTCAGGATTATGACGGGCCCCTTTCTCGTTTTAATGAAATGAGTTCATGGAGGAAAAAACATCTGCCTTTTGTCTGATGTTATGTGGACTTGAACTGATTGACAATGGTATATAGTTGTTCACGGCGGGTCTACTCGAACAGAAAACATAAGACTTCAGTCTGTTGTAGGAATGAGTGAGATGATGAATTTTTAGAATAGTCAGAAATAAGAAGTCCTAATTCAATCACATCTCATAATTTGCAAAATCCTTGCTTTGATTTTTTTTTACATAAGGTGCAGTAAATTACTAGTGATAATGATGACTTAAAGATTTTAATTGGGAACTCGGTTCTGAAATTCTCTTTCTTCACATGTTTCTTAAATTATTTTCCAGAAACCGGAGCTTTCCTCGATATGCCATGGAAAGAACAGAGGCGCTTTTCTTTGCATATGTTAAGGGATCTCGGTTTTGGCAAAACGAAGATGGAAGAGCATTTAAAAGTGAGACATTTTGCATTAAAATTATTATTATTATTTTTTTTCAACTGAGCCTTAGACCTCTTCTATGCGAATTGTCTTTTATTTATCCATTGAATGCTTTAACGTTAAGAAGACTGGTGAGGAACCATGAGATTACTCACGGGAGACGGAGAGACAGTGAAGTCACTTCTCAGCTTCTCCAACCTGAAGTGTTTCGGATGCATGACATCAAATAAAAATAATTTTGCAGGGAAAAAGTAAATCAGTAACAAAAAAAAAAAAAAAAAAAGAAAAGAAAAGGAAAAAAAAAAAAAACAAAACAATGCAAGCAGCCGCGGAAATTACAGAAATAGTCATTAACTTGATGTCAAGAAAGTGACCGAGATCTATCGTCTAGTTCACGCAGTAGGAATTCACGACAAAAGAAAACGTGATATTTGATTTTGAAGTGGGCAAAACTTTATGTAATCTGTATAAAACTCTTTGAATGGCAAAAACTAAGTCTGCAATATTTTTGATCGAGAAAAAAAATGTACGTTGTTGCAAAGTTAGAAATTTGGCATCATTATCGCACTAATTAGCTACTTTTCTGCGATTAACAGTTAATTTAATATGTTTTTATTTAATTCTTTATTTCAAATGAATAAGTAAAAACATTTGAAAAGTTGTGTTCATCAACATAGTTTTCAGAAAACAGTGCATTAAAAAATAGCCGTAACAGACCTTTAAACAATAAATAAAACTCACGATAAGTAATTGTTTTGACTGGAAAAAAATAAGAAAATTTGAAAACTCTACAAGCTCCGTTGCATATGGAAAAATCACTCTTCATCTTTTCACCCTCCTCCTCTTTTTCTACATTTCTCTTTTCTAATGCGTCTCTTGCAGGAAGAAATTGTCGAATTGTTAGAACGTATGGACAAGCTCGAAGGAACTCCCACTAAGATGTCGGACATCTTAGCTCCAAGCATGTCCAACAACATTGCATCCTTGCTGTTTGGCAGGCGTCTGAAGCATGACGACCCCAAGAGGATCCAACTCGACAACATGCTGAGTGAAGTCGGCAAGCTAGCTGGAGCGACCGCGTGGCAGGTGTTTTTCCCGTTCATCGGCAAGATTTTCGGGAAATTCGAAATCGGGAACACTGGAACGCTGCTTCGTGCCCTTAGATCAGTAAGAAGTTATGTCCAGTAAGTTAAAAAAAATTAATTAGGTGTTTTTCTTTTTCGAGTTGTGTATCTATTAGAAAGCGCTCATCTTTGAGCGAAAATAATGAGTGTGAAACAAATTCTATGCAGTATAAATTGCAAAATGTATTATATAGATGTTCAGGAGGTTAAAAAACAAAGAGCAGTTTTCTTTTTCACTGCAAAAAAGTTTTCCACTTTGAGATACTAAGCATGGGTCGCAATAAAAATTTTAAGCTTTTGGTTTCATTGTACTTAGAGTATAGAAGATAAAAAACTTTTTGCGCATTGGAAAAGAGATCCTCATAACCCAGAAGCAATATACTTCGCAATTTCTGCTATACAGCGTTTATATTACCATTTTAGTGAACTTTCTCTCATACCCTGTGAGACATTTTTTTCATTTATGCTATGATTTCCTGTTCGCAAATTAATATTGACTGTGATTCACTCATACATAGCAGCATTATATAGCGCGGCGAAAACTTTTCTACAAAAAAATGGATCGAACTACTGTCAGATTACGTTTGCTTTGGAATTGGGCAAGCTCTCATTTTAGTATAATCTCTCTGAATGAGAGAGATAAGAAACAAACTAATGCGAATGTTTCGTTCATTCCAGTATGGTTTTACTTAATATTGATACTCACACATATATAACGACAAACTGGCTTCCGTGCAAATAATAGACGCTCTCGTTTTCGCTTGAAAACAGGATGTTCACCTTTCCAGTTCATCGGTGATGGTCTAACAGCAATTAACAGTTGTCATAGCAGAAAATTACTGTATGTCTATGAAAGCAAAGTGATTATGCGGGATATCAAGCTGTGTACGATATTTCAGACAACATTACTATTCTCAGTGAACCTTTGACAAAACACCAATCTCATCAAATTAATGTTAACTAATCTTATATTTTCCATTTATAGAACTCGTACATAAGGTTAGCAACATCTATGTTTCAAACTTGAGCTCGCATTTGATGTTCCTCACTTATGCATCATGCACCACTTTCTCTTATATACGCCTTTTCTTATGGTCTCTAAAGCAATGTATTATGATGGTGTCTTAATTATTATTATTTTTTATCAATGACTGTTTTAGTTTTGTAATTACTAGGCCCAGCAATAGGATTATGACAAATTATATGTGCAGAAATTATTGTATTGCTGGTTGTTACTCTTCAATATGAACAAATTTCCGAAGAAAGCAAAAATTTGTTTCTAAATTTAGCAAAGGTGGAAATGCAAAAATGCTGTTTATTTATCTGTGCCAAGTTCTCAACAAAACAATTTTTAAAAATGTTTCTTAGTTTATTTGTATCTCAAAAAACGCATTTTTTGATGTAGAACAGTGAAACGAAAGCACCGCATAGAACTGTAACACATCTGTACGACTTTCTTAAAAACAAAGGCAGGGTGATGGAGGAATATCTTATTTCCTGTATGGCAGTTTCCCAAAATTTTAGAGTAGCTCATCTGAACGAATGGGCATTGTTAAAACTTTCCACAGTATTTTAGAAGGGAATTTTGCTGCTTTAACAGAAGAATTTTTATTTTATTTTTTTGTTTTCAGAGATGAGCTTGTAGAGCATGAAAAGACTTTAGACCCTAATAATGTTAGGGATTTTATGGATGGGTACTTGCTAGAGATGGAGAAGAAAGTGACCGACCCAACGACAACTTTCAAAAGTAAGATGCATTTTTCTTAACTCTAGACACTGTACTGAAAGTTCGGCTTCGTTAGTCCAGTTTTTCTATTTTGTTTCCTGCTTGGCTTACTTCCGAAAATCTACAAAGTGTTTGGCTAAATGTGGCCGTGGTACTAATTAAGGGCCATGCTCCACATCGACGTAAAGCAGAAAAATTAGGCAGAAGCGTAAAATAGATTCAATGGTGTTCCTATGGAAAGTACCCGGATTTTCGGTTTCTGCCTTCAGTTTCGGTCGCGTTTTACGCTGATGTGGAGCATGGCCCTTACTCGCATTTTTAATTCGAAAAATTTGGTGAAGAGTTCGGTGGGGGACTGCAATTTGTTGTTCACTTGAAATTTCGTGCACATAGCAACTTGCTCCCAGGTGAATTGATAAATCTACATCTATGTAGATAAAAGGATGTTTGTGGGTGGGCGTATGTTCCATATACACATTCGCAGTTTTCGTTGCATTTATTCTAAATTTCTCACATAGGTCCTTTGATGATCAAGAATTCGCGTAGGGGTTTCTTGGAATTTACGTTCAAAGCGGTCTAAATTAAACTTTGGAGTCACAAAATTGCTTTTTTTTTCACGTTGAGATGACATTTTACGCTATTTTTTTTTTAAATCTGCTTATTGAACGACCGTCACTTGACGTTTCTTTTTTTTTTATTTTATGTAGACCGGGAAACGCATCTATTAATTAATAAAAGCGGTTAAATTTGTACAACAAGATTTTAGTATTATGCTGGAAATTTTTAAACATATTTTGGGTTGTAAGGGACGTAAGATTTTTGTCGTTTGTCTCTAATAACTTGACCTCCGATGAAAGATGGAATACACAACTGCTAAAACGAGGATGAGAATAGCCGGTTTACTTTTCACTACGAGACTTCTTCTTCTTCAATCTACACACAAATGAACTCGTGCAGTATCAAATGCCTTATTGTTAGAGCCATACCATCTTAATTTTACCTCTTCAAACAGTAGGTTATAATGGTTATAATTATTACAAAAACAAAGAGAGAACATTAGAGAGAACGCGCGACTTCGCTGCTCACGCGTTCTCGCAAATCCAACCTGTTTCAAAATGAAGTGGTCCCTTTTCCGCTTCCAGTCGATCCGCCATCTCTTCGCGGTTCAACTATACCGAGCTTTCAGGAGAAACCTTAAACTCCAGTTAATAGCTATTTCCCTCTTCTCCATGCCTGTTTCGCTTAGCAAATGTGTTCTAAATTTAATCTTGGAAGGAGACTTTTTTGCTCTCTCCCTCTCTGCTTTTTTTCTTTCGCTATCAGATTAAATGTATCTAAAATACACAACTGTTTTTAATCTTCAGGGGATGTGCTAATCGACTTGGGTCGAGCCTTCTTTGGCGCCGGGAGTGAAACTGTTCGAATTTCCGTTGATTGGATGTTGCTGATCTGCGCAAATTTTCCTGAAGTTCAGAAAAAGATGCACTCGGAAATCCAAGAAGTTCTCGGACATGAACGTTTTCCCACAAGGGCGGACCACCTGAACATGCCGTACACAGAAGCAGTCATTCTGGAAATGAACAGATGGAAGACCATCATTCCAATAAATTTGTTGCGATAGTAAGATACTTTTTTTCTCCGCCTTTATTTGAAGAAACTTTTACTTGCTTGTTAATGGCATAAAGCTGTTGCGTTGAGGGGTTTCTTTTTTAGGGACGAGCCTATTATTTCTAGAATGATTAATTCTTGATATTCCGTGGTTTGGGGGGCGGGGAGTTAAACAGTCTATTAAAAACATCTAATACATCAAATGATGTATCTATTATGTCTTAGGAAGATAACAAAATCCAAGATTTAATCAAATCTCTTAGGTAGATAATCAATTCATGGAGGATGTGTTAAAATTGCAAGTATGTAGGGTAATTTCGCTATAAAAAAAGTAACTGATTTGATCAAATATTTTAACGGTTTGAGTGAAAAGGTGGAAAGAAACAAGTCAGGAGTAGAACAGCTTTATGTTTTGCTTTTACCACTTCCTTTCAACGTTCCAAATTACAATATAAACAAAAATGTGTACCTCTATAAAAAAAAGCAACCGTACTTTGTTGCTAGATATATCAAAAATCAACTACATACGTGATGGTTAAAATAGGAATGAACATTATTTATTCATTATTACATTCACTCAAAATATTTAAAATTTTGCTGAAAATGTGAGCTTAGATACTGAAACAGTTTATTTAGTGATATTGTGATTACTAAATTTTAACTTTTGAACAATAACTATTTCATAATTTCATGGAAACAGTTAAAGTAGTTAGTAAAAATAATTTACTTTCCTTAGGAAAATCGCTCCGCAGAGTTTTAATTTTAGCGTCCACTGAACTGATCATTTTTTTGAGGATTTGATCAAATTCCCGTTTTAATTATGTCCCTACTATATTTTCAATTCTTACAGAGATAGTCATAAGGAATGCAATTACTCTATGAAAAACGTTAATACGGATTCAGTCAATTCTGTACCTCAGAACCAGACTAACGTAAGTCCATTTTCGTCATTCTTCGGTAGAGGGGAGAAACGATTGTCGAATACATCGTTTTTCCCCTCTACTGAAAAATGACGAAAATGGACTTACGTTAGTCTGGTTCTGAGGTACAGAATTATGCTCGTAAAAGTTTCTCTGAACTTTCATAGAACCTACACCTTAATACGTACGATTGCACGTGTAGGTTGCCCTCTGCTGCGGCATGATATGAAACAGTGGCGTAACTATGGGGGGTGTTTTGGGTCAACCTCCCCCCCGAAACGTTGGTCCAAAAAATGCAAAACTGAGGTGAAAAAATATAAAAAATCCTTGAATGAAAAAGTAGATTCTCCTGTGAATATCATAGTGTTATAGACTTCATTGCCACCCCCTTCCCCTTCCCAGAACCATTAAGGATCGTCTTTTTTAGGAAATAAATGTCAAAATTTTCCGGGGTAGGCCTCCAAACCCCCCACTATCGTCGAAATTCGTCTGAAATTGCGTTTTTGGAGCTTAAATTTCGAAAAAATCGCTTGGAAGAATTTCTGTATCCTATCATTTTCTTTCACATTTTTAAAAATGGCCGACAATCGTGTTTTACTGACTGAGTAAGAGATCGAACATCCTCTCCTGGAACATCACCAAGATAGTCTAGAATGGAGTTTTTAAAGGTACAATTTATGAAAATTTCCGGGGGGCGAACCCCCGGACCCCCTTCCATTTTTCTGCAGTAATATTTCGTAAGACTACAGCACAATTCTAGTGTCAGAGGTTGTTACACTTTGAACGGCTCTCCGATAAGTACGCATTTTCAAGTGCGTACTACATATATATACACACATACATCATACAAAGCGTTGAAAAAAAAGGGGTTGCCACTCCCCCCCCCCCGCCGCCGTTTTTTTAACCTCGTGGCAACTTTGAATATAACCCCGCCCCCCTCCTGAAACCAACGAGTAGTTACACCACTGATATAAAATATCAATAGTTGGCAGTAAACCGAAAATAACGAGTTTGGTACACCTCTAATATGCATTTTAAAAGTGTGATTAAATTAAAATTGCGGGAAAGCATAATGTATATTTTACCTTGATAAAAATACATAGAAGATATAGCAGGTCTTCTTAAACCCTCAAGTTTGGGAGCAAAATCAGTTCAAATAAGCGATATTCTTGGATTATCGGATGCATTGTTAAAATAATAATAAATGCTTAGCTACTATATTTGAAACAAGTTTCTGCTAGAGATGAGAAAATAATTTTACTTGTTCAATGCATGCCCGAAGTTATCTGATCTTTTCGAAGCTATCAGCCGAAACTTTATAAACAACCAAATGTGGTTTTATATCGATATCGGATTACAGAATTTGTTGAATCTAGGAATGTCAAATTTAAAAGCTTCAATGGCACCTAAAGGGCAAATATATATTTCCTTTCCTATATAAAGGATATCATGGATTCCCACATGACCTTTCATCACGTGTCGACTACGTAGTGGTGCAGAAAGCGGGATCCAACCCCCAAAGCTCTTGTTGTTTTTTTTCTTTTAAACATTTCCAATCCTAATACGGTAGTTTATATACAACTGTGTCAAGTGATGACGCAAATCCTCCATAAGGTTAATTCCGCCGGTGTTAGTATTTCCATACAAAAGGTTAATTTAACTTTTAAGATTTGAGGCGAACTTGTTTTAGGATCAAGAAGGAACTTATTTAATTAGGAAACTTCAAACGGATTGCGCTATATAACTTGATTTACATTTTTCTAGCACTCTACAAGATACAGAGTTGAATGGATATTTCATACCTAAGCACTCCTACGTACTGTCAATTATTTATGCTGTCCATCATGACAGAAAGTTATGGGGACCAGATGTTGAAGAATTTAAGCCTGAAAGATTCCTCAGCGAAGACGGCAGGAAAATAGTTAAGCCTGATTTCTTTATTCCATTCTCAATAGGTACGTGTTATGAATTACACTTGAAAGTAATCTTGAATTTTTGGAAATTAAATTGATTATGTTATTTTCAATAAAAAACTTCGTATTTGGAATAATTTATGAAAATCAAGAAATGCAAAACGAAGCAAAAAAGCGAAATTATTCTGTGGAAAAAGTTGAAATAGTAAAGCTGAAATCGCCTTTACTTTTCATAAGATTGGTGACTTCTTTTCGTTTTTTTTAAAATTTTATTTTTTTTAATCCCTACAATGTGGTTATGATCATTGCTAGTGGAAGATATGCAGCCATGTGCATCATTTTCCCTCAGAGCAAATTTCAAGAAGCGTGGAAAATATTTGAGATATCACTGCTATTAATTTCAAATGTCTTATCTAATGTTTTTGCTCAAACAAGAATACACTTTAATTCTTGGTTGTGCAGCTTCAGTTTTCATTCGATAATAGATTTAAAAAAAGTAATGCTACTATTGACTTTAAAATTAAGAGGCGATACAGAAGGAAAAATTTCCAAGAA
>JAXGGA010011612.1:0-41800 GCA_038373865.1 Uloborus plumipes | reverse complement strand
AATAAGTACTTTTAAGGGCCCTTATTTTTCAAAATGAAAAATAAGGAGTTTCTAAGGACTTTTAAGGACCGTGGGAACCCTGAAGAAATATTGGTTTAATTTTGATTCATTTGGTCATTTTACGTGATATTTTTTGACGATTTAATGAATGTTGCCCCATTGTAAAATATTTATGTACACAGCATTGTTTTATGGATATATTAATGTTATTACAGGCACTTAATTCATTTCATGGCAAAATTTCCTTTCTCAAATCTTTTAAAATCACTTACTGCTAATGTGTGCTTTTATAAGCATTAAATCTTCTCGTTAACATTCATTTATTTTATACAGATACTATATTTTTATAGTATTTGTTGTTTATTAAATATTTGTTTGTATACATATTTGTGTGTGCTAATTTTGATAATAAAACTATTACCTCATTGAAAAAAATCAATATTTTAAAACATTACTTTAAAACTTTGGATTTTTTTAATCAAGAACTGTCATTTTCTTTAAAGTGGACGAAATGGACAAAATGCTATTTTGTCCAGGGCGGTTTTTTCCAGGTTTTTTCCACCCCGGACAAAATCAAACAACCCTGCTGTCAGCACGTGCATATGTACCTACCAACATATAAGCAGCCGAAAAATCCTTTTCAACCACTCCCGAGTTAATTAGGACGAGTTTTCTTGTGACGTCTGTATATACGTATGTGCGTATGTATGTGGGTCGTATAACTCAAAAACTATCTGCCGTAGAAGCTTCTAGCTCGGTATGTAGGCTCTGAGGATGGTCTAGTTGTGCACCTCCCCTTGTGGTTGCATTTGAATGTTCCCAAGGGGGTGTTTTACCCCTTTTTGGGGGAAAATCAGTGTTAATTTCAATGCAGACTCAAGTGATATGAATTGGCGCGACCACTTGGCGATATGTCGCCAAGCTTTTGGTCGCCAAGTGTTTGACGCCAACTTGGCGACAAATTAGGCGAAAAAAATATTTTTTGAATTTGGGTTCAACTTGGCGCTATTGGCGATATTTTGCAAAAAAATTCACTGAATGATATTAAAATCAGCAATATTTAGAAAATTAACCATTGTAAAATATTTTTTGCATTGTTTAGTGGCAGATTAGGGGAGTAAATATTTGAATTGTTACCTTGCTCACTCCAAGCACTTTTTTTAACACTCAAGGCAACTACTAAGAAATTTACACGTAAAAGGAAGTAGTGTGGGGTCCATACCAGATTTTTTTTCTTTTTTTTTTCATTTTGCATGCACTGAAAATATTTTGCTCGAAATTTTAAATGATGATGGAAGGCATGCACAGCAGTTAGTTGCTTATCGGATTTTAATTCTGTATTGGACACCTGATTCTATGTGTAATAATGATTTCCGCACTTTTATCGTTTTTGAGATTAACTTTTCTTCTGACTATGTAGACTTGATCAATTGGCTGAGTGAAAACGTGCTTATAACAGAACCTCCTATAATAATGATGCCATCTGAAGGCGAGCCACATGACTTCGTGAAAACGTGAAATGTTTCCAATTTTCTTTGAAACACGTGGACATTCATTTGTCATACTCAATCCATGGAAACCAGCTTAAAGTTGGTGACGATGCATCAGTGACTATTAGTGGAATAGAAGTGAGGGATGATATCATTTGTGCACGTTTAGAGGTTCAAAAGAAACTGCTTTTCTTTGAAAGTAAAAAAGATTTTTTGTGAAAGCTCAAACTGTGACACACAAAATTTTCCTATCATGAATGTTGTGTACATTTGTACACATTTTTTAAAACATATTACAATTGTGTTTAAGTAATGCTGTTTAATGTTGTTATATGTTTGTATTTTCATAATTTTAATGTAACATTTTGTAAAAATTCATTTTTAACTTAATATTGTCCTAAAAAATAACTATTTTTCACATTTTTGTTTCTTTTTAAGATGCTTGAAATATAAATCTACAATATAAAATTATTTTCGTGAGTTATTTCATATGCTTTCAATGCATAAATACATGTTAAGAGTATAATAAAAGCAACGAGACTAGCTAAAGGCATTCTTTTTTGATATTTTAACCATAAAATCCATAGCAAAACTATGATAAAACTTTGCGATCGCAGCACCCCCTGAAGATATTAACCGATTTTTCTCAAATTTTGCACAAAAGCTAACTATCACCAAAGACAACTTTTGGCAACTATTAGAAGATGATCTGAAAAAAATTTTATTTTTCGTCCCACCCTACTGTATATATATATATATATATATATATATATATATATATATATATATATATTCAACTAAAAAATTTATTCAGCTTTTTTTTTGGGGGGTGGGGGCGGCCACAGGAATATTAACTCCACTGCGGTTGGGCAGTCCCATATAATTCATGTTTAATGGATGAGAGATCTCGTCAAGAACCGCAAGGTGGTTTTTGTTGCAAATGGATGGAAAAATTCAGTAAAAGTAACTTCATTGGATTGCTATTTAAAAGACCTAAAACATAGCTGTTGCCAAATTTGGTTTAGTTTTAAAAATGATATTAGATCAAAAACATACTCTAAGACTGGTTCATAGATGCACACATTCAACAAAAAGCATTAATCGCTTCTTTCACTAGTAATTCAAAGCATAACTGAACACAACTACTTTGAATAAACTGCAAAAGATTGTTTTTTGAAAATTAAGAATGAGTTTCTTATTTTGATATTAATAAACTGAGGTAAAAATTGAAAGTGATTTTTGAAATTCACTCATAATACCCATGTTGTTTTCATCAATGATTATGTTGAGTCACAATTTGATGTTTAAGAAAAACCGAGATAATCAAAGTACAGTGCAACCTCTTTGAAACAAACTCCAAGGGACCTTTAAAATCAGTTTGTCTTTTCCGAAAAGCTATACGTTATAAACCACAGTATTTCGTTTCGCGTGTTTTAAATTTACAAGATATGACTGCAGTAAGCTCCACTTAAAGAGTGCAGATGTAGGAGTACTAGCTTTGGATGCGAAGGAATATTTTACAATACAAAAAAGATATTTTTTAGATGAAAATTGTCTCGATTTCAGTTTAAAAAACTTCGTTGAAATGTTTGGAACAACAACAAAACACTGAAATGATGTGGAAGGTAAAAACAGCATTGATTTCTTAAATGGGCAAATAACGAGGAAATATTTACACCAAAAGACAAACCTTTTGAAGAATCCCACTTAAGATTTATCGGCTCAGCTGAATATTAAAAACATTACCTGAATTTCTGCTTTGAGAACCATGCCAGACCAAATTTTGAAATTATCAACATGCAAGTTTTCTGAATGAAATTAGAAAAAGGGAATAGCACAATAAAAGGTTTAATAAAGACACCTGTAAATGTGACATGACAATAAAAAGCATTCTCAAGAACTTTGAGTTAGTTGGGTAGTGATTGCATCATCATGCATAAAGAGTTCCGTTATTTGTATCTTAGCTGTGTTTTAAATGAATCAAGGATATCAGAACAAATTTTCAAATCTAAGACTCGACTTGCAATCTGCAGGGACAGTCCAGAAACTACGCTATAGTCTTTTTAAATGTATATATATATTTCAGAAATTCTCTTTTTCCTTCAAAACACTGGCAAAAGAATTAGCATAAAGTTTTAAATTAGCTCGAATTGTCCATTTTGATAGCTAGAAATTTATCCCAAGTGACACCATGACATCTAAATTTGAATTTTTATTTCTAACACTGTTGTGTGAATGTGTGCCCGCAATGTGCTTCAATTGAAACCAACTCCAAGAATGATGGGTAATTACCCGAGAGGGTGCTGAAGCTGGTGTCCGAGAGCGCGTCCTCTGAAGAGTCCGGCCGGCAGGGGCTCCTCGTGGGCTCCTTCTTGAGCTTCCTCTCCTCCCGCACGTGGTACGTAAGGGTCACTTGGTTCTCGGAAACTAGGCCGTCCAGCTTGGGGCCCAGGTCCAACCTACTACAATCACAACATCAGTAAGATGCTCAATGAAAACTTTTTAAACTACAGAATAATCACATTTCTTTTATATGATGCATTTCAATCTAGTAAATTAACAAAAGAGTAAAAATGACATGTTTGTCATCAAATAATGTACAGTCAAACCTGTCTATCTCGATTTTCACGGGACAGAAGAAAAATTCGAGATACAGAGGTCTTGAGGTACAGAGGTTGTGATAAAATTTACAAAAATAAGCAATTGGAACTAAGTCAAACACTTATTCGATTGTTTTGCATTGATACTGTTGAATATTTTATTGTACATGTTGCAAGTCCATGTTTTACTAATTGTGATGACTAATTACTTCCTATATCGGTAGCAAGTTGATGCATACCTTTAAGTATGAACATAGTCTTTGAATGATTGTGCAAAAGATGATTTTTGTTTCCAAGTTATACCATTTATAAAGGTGGCTGGAGATGAAATGGAAAAATGAGAGTCGTCGAAATTCGAGATATAGAGGTTTTTGAGAAAAATCATTCAAGATAAACATGAGAAAAAACATTAAATTTGTGATGTAAAAGCAGGGAAATTGAAAAATTTCGACATAGAGAGGTTTTTGAGAGACAGGTTCGAGATAAACAGGTTCGACTGTAGTTATTTTTTTAAATCACTAAGGGCCTCCAGCAGGGTTCGCCGATATATATCAGTCGATATATATCATGATATATATCCGATATTTATTCTGAAAATATCACGTATTTTGATATTTTCGATATTTATGTTTTGAAATGCAATATTTTTCAATAGAAAAATTGCCTTCATCATATTAATGATGTCATCTTTAGTATGATGTAATAATGTGATATTCCTTTTTCATTTTTTAATAATAAAATTAAAAGTTACAAAACAACTTGAATAGAGATGAAAAATGCCTGGTTAAAAATGAAAAGTTAATCAGAATATGGAAATGTGTCTAATGTTTGTACAATGTGTGCTAGTGCTAAACAACAGATCTTTTATTTTTGTTAAAATAGCTAACAAAAGAATAATAAGTGAAACAGCTAATACTCAAGTAAAGTCACTTAATGTTAATAAAAATTTAAAGTTGCTAAAAATAACATAATGAATAATATGAAAGAGTGAAAAAAAATCTAAGTTAGCTAGAAATGAAAACATTAAGTTATTAAAAACAAAGACGTAAAGTATTTTTTAATTCATAATTTTATGTTCCAAATTTGAATGCAACATGTAGTTTTTGTTTTAGTAACAAAATTTACTATGTAAAACTAAGCAAACGATTTAAATTTTATATTTGTTTTTTGTTTTGTTCAGTTACAGTTTTGTTTTGTGTCTTTGCAATGTGATAAAACAATAAATAAGTTTGGTTCTAATGTTTTAAAAATAAAGTCAATATTATAGTTTGAAGTATTAATTAATAAAAAAAGTTATGGTATAAATGAAAAAATACATATAAATATTACATGCTGTAATAATGAATTACACTAATATAATGTACGGTTATCAATAAGTTTTCATGGTTTGGTTTTGATATTACATGAGAGTTGATATTTATGAATATGATACTGTAATTATTTTTATATGAACATAATAGTCAATATCCAGTATAGTAGCCAACATCCTCATTAGGTTATATAATTTTTAAAACATTAAACTATTACATTTCAGCAAAAATGGCTGCATAACATTTCATAGTATGTAAATTTTAATGTATATTTATGTAGAGAAATATTGAAAGAAACATTAATTTTTAGTCTATACTGTAATAATACTTATTTAAGGAAATGAGTAACATTTATTCGAGGATATAGTTACTATTTAAAGAATCAAGCTTGCGCGAATTGAAAATATCGGATATATATCAAAATATCGGATATTTTCGAAAATATCACGATATTTACGAACCCTGGCCTCCAGCTTTGTGATGTTCACCAACCACCAAAAATTATTTTGATATCATATTTGGTTCACGAAAACATATATCATCTATTGGGAAGAATCAGATCAAAATGCATATTATAATCAGAAAAAAACAAAAATGCTGCTGCCCCTCCCATAAAAAATAGAATTTAAATATGTAACTTCTTCAGAACCAGCAGAATAAGGAAGAAGCGATCTCCCAAGCCCTCGTGCTCCGCATGTAAGACGTGCGCATAGGCCCGAATGATTTTTGAAGTTAAGCCTAATTTTATTCAAAAATTCATAAAAACCATTGTATCAATAAAATGAGCTGAAATTTACAGTTTGCAATCAATAATAGTCTCTAAATGTATTACAAGAAAGATTTTCAAAATATTATTTTGAAATAATGCGACTTTTGAAGAAACAAGAAGTTCTGTCAAGAACTAAACGAGCCTACTTTCCCGTACATCGACATCGGCATTCTAGCATCTGATCATTATTCTCTTGATCATCTAAGACTAAAAATTATGTCAAACATACCTTTTTAGCACTTGAAACTGATTTCTCAAAGCAAAATATACCCCTCTCATCAGATGAAATAGACACATAAAAAGTAAATTAATGAATAAATAAAGTTTTGTCACACCTTTTAAAGAATGTAACTGTTACAGTTCTTCCGTAGAAAAATTCCTCAATTGTTTTCAAAAAAAAAATTAAAAGTACAAAGTACATCAAAACACATTTTATCAAAGAAAGAAAAACAAAAAAGAAAAAAAAAAACTCGTCCGTTGATAAAATGTCTCGAATTTCACTTTTAATCCGTTGCCAGTTGTTAAATATAAATAAAGAATAAAATGCCCTCGTGAATGAAACATTTTTGTTACAAAAAAAATCGTCTGCCAAAAAAAATAATAATAATAATAATAAATTCAATAAAACAAATGAATAAATAAACAAAAAATCGTCTGCACAGTCAGTCATTTTTTTTCGGACTGTTTACTCAAAGTTTATTAGGGGTGACAGCTTGCTTGAGCGGTTCAATGTTGAACGAAAAATTGTTCAAATCGGAAATGTAAATACGGGAATGAAGTATCCTTGAAAAGTTCTTTCCAACAAAAAAAAGTTTGTTCAAATCGGACTGTTCATTAAAAAGTTAGTATCGCGGGACCGGTTGTTTGAACGGCTCAAATTTGAACCAAAAATTGTTCAAATCAAAAAATCAAATATGGGAATGAGCTGTACTCGCCGAGATCTTTCCAACAAAAAAAAGTTTGTCCAAATCGGACTGTTCATTCAAAAGTTATTAGGGGGGGACAGACAGACCGACCGACCGACCGACCGACCGACCGACCGACCGACCGACACACAAATTCCCCATCTCAATACCCTACTTTCAAATTTTTAATTTTTCGATATTCATTTTACCTTTTTATTTTTTTCACTTGGCGATATTTTTTTTTGACTTGGCGATATTTTTTAACTTGGCGATATTTTTTAACTTGGCGATATTTTTTGGACTTGGCGATATTTTTTAGATGCATTAAGCTACTTTTAATACTTTTTTCGTCTTTCTTTTATTTTTAACGGGAAAGTAGGCTAAAAATGGGTTAATATCAATAAAACAATCGGTTATGTGTGTATTTAAATTTTCAAAAACCTATAAATTTGCAAAAAAAAAATCATAGATGAAACATTAAATATAAAAAAGAAAATGTATGCGACATAAGTGTGCAGTTCATAATGCTAATTACTGCTTAATATTTTTGAAGCTTAGATATCTGCTTGCCATTATCTTACACTTAAATTTCCTCTCCTCCCCCCTCCTGTTCGCCAGCTTCAGATTCATTGATTCTTTGATATTCGAAAATAACTACTCCATTTTCATATCTGACTCGTTCATCAATTTAAAAGGCAGTTTTGATAAAAGTCAGGCAGGTCAGACACATACCATTTTTGATTTCTCTCAAAATTGTACAGTGGTTTTCTCAAATAATTCCTCGAAGTAGCAAACTGAGCTACTGTTACAACTCAAAAATAATTAATACAATATGATGTGACTTTCATTATGAATTGCCATCCTAAATGTTCTTAAGTATCTTTTTAGGTACTTTTTATTTTGTAACTTTCAAACACTGGTGAATATTTGTATTTACTGTCTGTCCTTGACGACCACACCTAGCACTTGTGAACCATTCCACTTAAAAAAGGGGTGATAGGTTGTGAATGGGAACTTTCTGAAGTTTTCAATTTAAAACTTGCATTTGCTAGACTTTTGACACATTCAACTAAACTATGTATTTGACATTAGCATCGTTCTATGTTGTTTGATACGGTTTACAATGCTTCTTATTATTCTCCCCCTTACTGTTATCGTACCCATTACCCCTATTTTGGTAAGATCAGAGAAGACTTGACGCGTGCGTAAATATGCAGAAGGTTTTACCTAAGAATATCAGACTGTATATACTCACTACTTGACCACAATGCACTTGAAACAACATTTGTTTCAAGTGGGTCCTCAGACTGTGGTATAATTCCATCTCCCGACATGATAACTCCTTTTCCAGACTGGATTTTCGGCCTGATATAGTTAAACCTCCCATCACGCCACTTGAAAGTGTCGCCGACTTATTTCCAAAAAAAAAAAAAACATAAGAAGGCACATGCGATGAGCAAAAAAGTAGAGAAGAGGGGTAAATTCCCGATAACTTTCTAGTTCATACAATTATGCTAAAATTATCTTCATTATTTTTAGGATTTGGTATAAGCTTGAAACGACTCTTATGTGAGTAGATTAAAATTTTCGAGTGGTGGCGGAGAAATGATCAGTGTGCTAGTCTTTAGTTGCGCAATGTAAAATGCACAAAGAACGAAAAATAATAGTAAGCACAAAATTATTAACGTCTACTTGGTAGAATAACACAGTAAAGAAAAACAAACGAGTTTTACAGACGTGGATGTAGTCGGATTTCGAAATACGTGAAACGTCGGAACTAAAGTAACATAGAAAAAAAAACAGCTAAATTGAGAAACTATTTTGTCTAATTGGTGAAATTGGGTACTCAATATGTTATAGAATCAAAGACCCATGATTAATAATTGTCACTTTCCATGAATTTTTGAGCATTTTCTTTGCTGAAACCATTATTTCCCATGACAAATTTCGATCATGAGCGAAATCCTCGAAACGGAATTTTCTTAAATGAAAAATGATAAAAATGAAAATAGACTGCAACAAAAAATACATTAATGAATACCCAATTCACACAGTTGAATTATCAACAACTATGACACAACAAAATGAGTTTCACCTGTCTTTGAAGAGGCTGTCTGGCAGGGCGGGCGCCAGATAGAAGGCCTTCCCGTCAGGCCCCGCGATGAGCCCCGGTCTCCCCCAGAGGGGGCTGCCGTACCAGCAGACCAGGGAGGGGTCCAGGGTGCCATAGGGGACCGGGGGCGGCCCGCAGTCCACGTGCACCCGCTTCACAGAGGGGTCGCAGCTCTCGGCCAGGATCTGAAAGAGGGAGGCGACAGTCATGAAAGTGGCAGAAGCAGGAATCAAAGTGAGCAATGCACAAAATATAGGAGATAAAATTTAAAGTCTGAGTTTTCTTTTCTTGTATGACAACAATGGAATCGCTACCAATTGCGTGAATAAAGGAATGCATTTAATTGCAAAGAATTGCATTTAAAATTGAACTTAGAAATGTCTTACTGAAATTGCAAAAGATGCTAAATTCCCGATTTTCGGTAAATTAAAGTCCTACAAAAATGAAATCTATCTAAGAACACTCTCGATCAAATCAAATCTCGAACGGAAAAGAAATAATTAAAATCGGTTCGTTCGTTCAGGAGCTATGATGTTACACACGTCAAACTTTAAAACACCCTTGCTTTTGCAACGGCATTAAAAATACGATTGAAAAGAAAATTCGTAGCAAGGAAAAGAAAAGCCTGGTAACGACATTGTTATTAGAAGTTCGAAAAGTCACAAACAACTTTAAATGTCTGATATTCAAAAAAAGAAAAGACAGTAAACGACATTGCTATTGAAATTTCGAAAAGTCACAAACAACTTAAGATGTCTGATACTCAAAAAAGAAAAGACTGTAGAAGACATTGCTATTGGAAATAAGAAAAGTCACAAACAACTTTAGATGTCTGATATTCAAAAAAAGTCCAAAATTCCTTTTCGACATTTAATTCTGCTGCATTTGAGAAAGTTTCAGACAATACGTATAGGCTTGTTCTCAAGTATCATTTAGCTCCCAACGCTGTCTAGTCCCCCCCGCCCCAGTCCGAACACAGAAGTCAATACCCAAAGTCGTCATCAATTAATGCTCTTTTGTATACAAAAAGTTCGTTTCACACTATTTATATAAACTAATTCCTCAACATTAGTTTCAAGTGGGTCCTCAGACTGCGGTCTAATTCCATCTCCCGACATAACTCCTTTTCCAGACGGGATTTTCTGCTAGATATTGATAAACCTCCCATCAAGGCACTTCAAAGTGTCGAAGACTTATTTCCAAAAAAGAAAAAAACATTAGAAGGCACGTGCCATGGGCAGGAAAGTAGTGAAATAAGGGGAAAAAAGCTGATAACTGTTCAATAAGAATAAAAAATTACAAATTACTTTGTTATAACAACGCGAGTCAAAACTTTCCGGCCAATACAGCTATACACATATTTTCCATACATACATTTCTCACATTCAAACATATACGGGTTAGGGTGGGCCGAAAAGACTTTTTTGGAAATCCATGTTTGGATAGCGCGAAAAAGTTGCTCCATGAGCTAGTTAGAACTCCCAAAATATGTTTTGAATATTAAAAAATGTCTAGCTGGCCCCTTTTGACCCTGCAAAACTGGGGGAAAAAAATTTTTTTTTTTTGGTAAAATGTTGTATTTTAAGAAAGTTGTGTTCCATATTTCATTGTAAGAAAAATATAGTGCAACAGAAAACTAAATTTGAGAAAATAAAAATTTTGCAAAATTGCTATTTTTGAAGCGAAATTCTAAAAAATCTGCAGAAACCATCAAAAAATTTTCTAGTTTCCTGATAATTTTACGAGTTAAAACTTTTTTTCATTACTGACTAGTTATTCGTTTCAGTCATAACTAAAAAGAAAAAAAAATGTTTTATTTTATTTTATTTATTTATTTTCCGGGAAGGTGGCAACACTGTTTCGGAAAGACAGTATGCAATGAGTAGAGAAGCGCGGAACCAGAAACAACTTTCTTTTTTTTCTTCGACTTTCGGGGTCGTTTTCCTCGCGATGGAGGATGGCGGTTCAATGTTCAAGACTCGGAGAGGGGATGGGGGGGGGGGGAGGGGCGAAAAAAGAGAGACAGGCTCCGAATGGGGGCAAGGCCGCGATCCTCCTTCCGAACGTTCACCCCTTTTCGTCGCGCAGACGACATTGCTGGACACGATGACGGCAGACGATTTTTTTTTCCTTTACAACTTTTAGATAATTATCTGTATTCTGTAATAAACCAGATTTGGATTCATTCAAATTGTTTCATGGATTTTTTTTTTAGTTTGAGCCGTGAAGAACTGTTTTCCAATCTCTTCGAACTCACGACTCGTTCTGCAACAACATTAGTCTCCAACCTGCGTGTGCGTAATTTAACTTTTTAAGTTCGTATGCAAACATTCATGACATCGAATTTATTTGTGTAGTGTTTGACGTAAGTTATCAACTTGTTTCTACGAATAAAACCTACATCAAAGCTCCATGCAATATTATTATTGTAAATACAATTAATTAAGAAAAAAAACATAATTACCAGCTCACCCGAACGAAACATTAGCGCTCGACAGTGGGAATTGAAAAATATTTCTTAAACATATTTCGAAACTAGCTGTCGTGTCCATCACGAAACTTTCTTCTATATCTATTTTATGAATTCCGGTTACGAAATAAAATACGTACTCTCCCGAATAATTGGAGACAGCTCCAAGTTCCCAATTATCGTAATAACCCTACAAATGCAGAACCAATGAGCGAAATTGGAAATCATTGCAAAAGCCTTGTTTAGATTAATTGCAAACATTTTATTTGTTAGTAAAAAGAAATTAGCAACAGTTAAAAATTTTAAATCATTGAAAGTTTTCAGCTGTTTTGATAATTAAATAGCGTGAAAGCGATTTTTTAATGAATTAATTTTTCGCATTGTTGACTAAGCCGAAAATCACCCCACCCTCCCCCTGGGGCGATTGGCGCCAAAATTTAATCGATACTTGTTTCCATATTGGGTTAGTGTTATTCCAAATTTCATTCAAATCGCAGCAATATTTCTCGAGATACAGTAGGTGCAATGACAAAATAAGCACTTTTGATTGCTCCACCCCCCCCCCCCCTTTGAGATATTGACACACAAATTGAATCAGAACTTGTGCTCAATAGGGTCTACCTATTCCGCCGGTTACTTCCTGAGATACAGCAATCACCCCCGCGCAGAATACGTGCGATTGCTCCACCCCCCTTCAAGATGACACGCAAATTGAATCAGCACCTGTACTCAGTAGGGTCTACCTATGGACCAATTTTCGTTTGATTCCGCCGGTTACTTCCTGAGATATAGCAATCACCCCCGCGCAGAACACGTGCGATTGTTCCACCCTCCTTGGAGGAATTCGCTAAAAAAAAGTCAGGTGCACCAGTTCACATGGTGGTACACATGTGCAAAAATTTTTGTTCGATTTCATGCAGTAGTTTTTGCTCTAGCGGGGCCACAAAAGCTGGTCACACACATACAGACTCACACACATACAGACACACACACACAGACACACACACACTCACACACACACACACAGACACACAGACATTTTCCAAAAATGGTCGAAATGGACTCAGCGCACCTCAAAACGTGCAAATCCGTCAAAATTCGACATTCGAAAATTTTCACGAATCCAGTACTTTCTTCTATATCTATAATAATAAAAGCAAGTGTAATGTGTCTGTCTGTCTGTCTGCCTGTCTGTCCATTTGTCTGACCGAGCTCTCCAGCCAAATCTATCGCACGCAGGGACCTGGAATTTTTTACACGGAAGCACAAAGGGGCTGGCCACCAGACCTCAAAGCCCGATTTGCGATTTTTGAATTAGAAATTTTTTTAAAAATCTATATATATAAAGATGACGGTGTTTGTTCGTTTGTAACCGCTGGCTAGAAGTCCCCACAGCACCTACAGACCTGAAACTTGGCTCAAAAATTCGAACGTACCCCGCCCTCGTGCACCTCGAAGGCCAAATTTTTAATTTCGAATTATTTATTTTTAAATTAATTAATTAGTCTCATTTTCGGTGTATCCGCCATAATTGAGGGGAGAAAACCTTCCCACACCCCAAAACATTATATATAGTTAGAAAGGGTTTTTTTTTTTCTGAAAAAGAAAAGTTTTAGCACGTTTCTTTCCGTTAATTAGGACAGGAGACATTAATTAATCAAATTTAATCAATTTTCAAGGCCTAACTCTGTACGCAGAACTGAAACACTAGAGCCATTTTCCTGATCAGCTGCTCTTTTGTCCCTGAAGTTACTTTGTGATTTAAATTTGCGTATAGATTTAAGCCTTGAAAATTTATTCATTTTGATTAATTAATATCTCCCGTTACTTACTTAACTTTCTGTCTCTTATATTTATTTGGCGAATTGATTTAAACTTTAACATGACTTTAAGTGGAATTTAAAAGGTTGTGAAGCGCATTTGAACTAAAGAATATAATAATTTGTCTTCAGAGGGGTTAAAGTGAATTTAAATTTATTAAGTTGACTTCCTCAAAATTCGGTGTTACCGAAAATGTCACAATGGAACTATTATTGTTAAAAATTTAGAGATGGTTATTCAGTTCCTCTTCGCATTTGGCGTCGTGAAGTTTGGCGACAATCAGGAAATTTACCAAACCTCCCAGCCAGTGAAACACTACTTTCTCCAAATCAAAGAAAAAGAAAACTGTCTGGGAAGGAACAGTAGTTGTTTGCAGTCTAAAGAGTATTTTATTGCATGTTTAAAACATGTAATGCCGCCATCACTAAATTTTTAATAATAATAGTTCCATTCTGACATTTTCTGTAACACCGCTATTCAGTTACTTTTCATATTTGGCGTCGTAAATTTTGGCAACAATCGGGAAATTTTTCAAACTTCCCGGCCAGTGAAATCTTGATTATTTGAGGGTCACTGTTAGATTGTAATCACTTCAAAGCGATGGTACGAAAGACATTATATTTCTTTCCTTTTAATGTTCACATTAAAATCATGGAAGAATGGTTGTGGCTGATCTACCTGATACAATCGGTTCCCTATGTTAATAAATTTAGATTTGGCGACCAATTTTACATTGAAATTACGGTTAAATCGGTGAATTATATTAAATTTCAAGGGCAATATTGCTGTGGTCGTTGAGAGTTTTCGAAAATCTTGGCTCTACAGTTGTGTCAAAAGTTCCATTGGAACGTAAAAATTTCGCTAAAAATAAATAAGTTCGTCACACACACACGAAAAGAAGAAAAAAGTCTTTAAAACTAAAATAATCCTCGCATTGAGCACTACAAACTGAAATGGCATTAAAAGTGTCATCAATATATTTTAAAAGGTCGTGGTGCACATTTGAATTAAAGAATATAATAATTTTACTTAAGAGGGTGGAGTGAATTTAAATTTATTCAGTTGACTTTCTTTACATTTTTCGCACGGGCATCGCCGTGCGGGTACTGCTAGTATTAGATATAGAAGAAAGTAAAAACAATCAAAACGGGAATTTTTCTTTGTATTTTGCCGAAAGTGTGAGAAAAAAGAAGAAATTCAAGAATACAAGTGTGTATTTTTAAAACATTGTTAGATATTTTTCTGAAAGTGCATCATCGATATAAATGATTAAGAGCATCCATCCTTTCGGAAGAAACTAAGAGCTCGTTGCGATTTTACTATTTCTTTTGAAAATTGACATAGCTTTCTGCTTTTGCTGAAACTACTTTAACTGAAACTTGAGCTTTAATAATTTAGTAGCTTACAAAAAGTTTCCTTCAAAAATTAGTACAAAACCAGGGGTCAATCTAGAGAGGAATTAGGTACGTTAAAGGACCCTTCACAAAATAGTCACTCAAAAAGGGACCCTTCACAAAATTCAGTCACTCAAAAATGGACCTGTCACAAAAACCCCACACTCGAAAACTGACTCTTCACAGAAATCCGAGTTTAAAGAACGATCGGGAATATTTCTTGCCATAACTATTTTTCACAAAATTACAAATTAGTTTTCACAAAATTCCAAACTATTTTTCACAAAATTCCAAAAACAGGACCTAGGTCAAATATCCTGGATTGACCCCTGAAAACAATATAGGGCAATTCCACGATAAGGTCAACCAGACGGTCAAATTTTCAAAATTAATATTTCTAAACAAACAAGGTATCATTTTAAAGGTAAAGAGTTGAATGTTTTGAAATTCATATCTAAATTTTGATAACTTAAGTTTTAACTAAGTTACAAGAGGTCAAACTAAGGACAACATCCAGAGCGTTTTCAAACTATATTTGACGACTCTCAAAGAAGCTCTGTTTTTTCCAAACTATACTTACTAAAATTATGAATTAAGACGAATATCTATTTAAATATTCAATGTACATCAGGTGATGTTGCAAAAATGTGTGAGAATATAATTTATTTTGATTTGTGACAGAATTCCCATGGGGCACATTAAGTGTTTTACGTCCGACACCAAAATGTACGATTAATTATGCTGGGCCAATAATTTTAAAGCTACATACATCTAACTTTGTATACAAAGTAAGATCTTTGGTCTCATTGATGTAACCTATTAACATTTTGTGACAAGTAAATATTTTTAATTAAAATCGAGGTGTCGGACGTAAAGAATTTTTTTACGTCCGACACTGTTACATTCCTTATATAACACTTGTTTACAACTGTGATTCTCCATATTTTGCCTTTAATTACAAAGTTAAAGTGAAACATGATGAAAAAAAATAAATTTGGTTTTACTTTGCATACATATACTTTAAATTTACTTACTAAATAGTAAATTTTGCTTCAGAATAATATGTTTGAAGTTTTTTTCTCCTCATAAGACATTTATATTAAGACAATTACAATGCATCTGAGTTGTTCTGGGAACTCTTGAATTAATAAAAAGTTTATACACATATTATTGCTTTGAAAAAAAAGCAGCAACCCAACTCTAAGTATTCATCTAAAGTTTTAAAGCCTGGATCATCACAACACAACCTGTATTCTGTTTCGCAAAGAGTCAGAGAACACATGGATTTCGTAGTTTGATTTGTACAGGTGGATGCTTACATTTTTTTAATCATTTTTTATGTTCTAATTAATATTCATTTTTGCTGGTTGATGGTGTTTGATGCCATAGGAGGCACTGTGAAAAAATCGTTTGGCACCGCGTTAAAGCAGGGAAAATGACGGTGACAAAAGCGGAGCAATTTTCTCAAGTTGCATCACTTTTAAATCCAAATATGCATATAAAGTATATTCCAGTAAAAGATTTTCACATAGATACAAAGCACTGGAAAGCTGTTTTCCATATTCCAAACATCAAATCTGCTCATTTTGTCAAATCAGTTGGACACAATCAAGTTCAAATTGCTGACATATCACGTGATAACAAATTAAGAACAGTACCAATATTTTCTATGTCAGAATCTGATCATTCCGGGATCAAAGATCTGCAGATCTCGATACAGTAAACATCAATGACTGGGTTGTAGTAACGCATGATGCCAAGTTTTGTCTTGGATGTTTCACCAAAAAAATTGCAAATTACATTGTAGTATCAGTCATGCATAGTTCTAAAGGCTATTTTAAATGGCCAAGAACTGAGGACAAAATATTTTACAAATTACGAGACATTATAAACGTATTCGTCCTCCGATCCCAACAGGAAAAAGGGGGCAGTTTAAATTTGATGAACCCTTTTAAATGTTAAAAAATAATATATGTGACCTAGGAATAAATGTTAAGCTAATTTTCTTATTTAAAACTGTAATCATTAGGATGTATTTATATTTAAGAACAACGGTTTAGGTCCAATTCGAAGAGTTTACGTCCGACACCGCAAATTTACGTCCGACACCAAGGTAAAAGTAGTTCCAAGTTAATTTCATTCAAAACAATATCATTAAAAAACTGTAAAATATGCTTTAATCATAAGTATACTATCGATCTTAGCTGTTTTTGAAAACAAAATGTAAGCCAATTCGCAGAGTTTCAGTAATTTTTTGGCGAATCTCTAATTTTACTATTTGTGCGTTTACGTCCGACACCAACTCTTTAAATCTTCTTAATTTCTATTTAAGAGATCTATTTTAGAAAACTAACATAATTTTTTATTCATTATGATGTAGCGAGTATTTTGAATACCAACTTAATCACTTCTATTCAGTTTATATTTGATAAATGGAACTAAAACTAAAAAATATTTCTTCATTTTTTACGTCCGACACCATGGAATTGCCCTATAGCGCTTTTATAAGCGATTAGATTGTTCTCCATGTTATTATCAGACAGAGAACTGTTACTGCCGAGCTAAGTGCAAAAGTGGTTTCTGAAGTCGAGCTCAAACTAAGATATTACTCTTTAAAGTTTCCATCATGTATTGGATCCAGATGATACATTTTCAGATTTTTTTCAAAAATATTTCCCATGCTCAAACGACCATAAAACATTGCATGTAGGTAAAATACACATATCACAAAGAATCATCTTTTGGCAAGAACTCAATTTTGTTAAAAAGTGCAGATACGACTTTTGTGCTTAGCACGGCACTGTACAGCTCTATCCTAGTTTTTCTGATGCCACTAAATACTCTTTCGCTATCAGTATGGTTGTGTGGTTTAGCCAGAATGGAAAGCGTAGTATAAAGGAGACCCTTTCACCTTTCAAGGAACTAGAAGCATCAACTAATCACTTCCAAGCAGCTCATTTATCAACCTCATCCTCACCTTTTTTAACATATCATCTGGCAAATCATGTATTTGAAGAGAAAAAAAAATCACTTTGGAGCTTATCTCGTGTGACATACGCAGTTTCAACGTTCTTCTGAAGCAGCATAACGGAAAACTTGTAACAAAATCAATACTGGAGACCTAAACTTCAATGTCTTACCCCCAAAGCAGAATACTGTTAAATTTGGAACGTACGTCGCAGAACAGATAGGGTAAGTGCTCCAGTAGTCGGCCAGTCTCCAGTAGTCGGCCACAATGACATAAAACTCCTCATAAATAGTACATTTTTAATTCAAAATCAGATATGACGCATTCACACATTCATGTATCTATCCTCAATCATCAACCAGTGGCAGTTAAGTTTTGGGAACTTTTTACTTTCTTCTATATCTAATACTAGCAGTACCCGCACGGCGATGCCCGTGCAACAAATGTAAAGGAAGTTAACTAAAGAAAGTTTAATTCACTCTAACCCTCTAAAGTAAAATTATTATATTTGATTCAAATGTGCTCCCCAACCTTTTGAATTCCACTAAAAGTCATATTAAAGTTTTAATCAATTCGCCAAATAAACGTTTCAATGGAACTTTTGAGATAACTGTAGTGGCAAGATTTTCGAAAACTCTCAACGAACACAGCAATTTTGCCCTTGAAGTTTAACATAATCCACCGATTTAACCGTAATTTCAATGTAAAATTGGTCGGCAAATTTAAATTTATTAACATAGGGAACCGATTGTGTCAGGTAGCTCAGCCTCAACCATTCTTCCATGATTTTAATTTGAACATTAAAAGGCAAGAAATACAATGTTATTCGCAACATCTCTTTGAAGTGATTACAATCTATAACAGTAACCCTCAAATAAGCAAGATTTCCCTGGCTGGGAGGTTTGGTAAATTTCCAGATTGTTGCCAAACTTTACGACGCCAAATACGAAGAGTAACTTCATAGCGGTGTTACCGAAAATGTCAGAATGGAACTATTAAAAATTTAGGTTTGGCGACATTATATACATGTTTTAAACATGCAATAAAATACTTTTTAGACTGCAAACAACTACTGTTCCTTCACAGAGCGTTTTCTTTTTCTTTAATTTGGAGAAAGAAGTGTTTCACTGGCTGGGAGGTTTGGTAAATATCCCTATTGTTGCCAAACTTTACCACGCCAAATATGAAGAGTAGCTGATAGCCATCGCTATTTTTTTAACAATAATAGTTTCATTCTGACATTTTTGGTAACACCAAATTTTGAGGAATTCAACTGAATAAATTTAAATTCCCTCCGACCCCTCTGAACTAAAATTATTATATCCTTTAGTTCAAATGCGCTCCATCTTTTAAACTGCACTTAAAGTCATGTTAAAGTTTAAATCAATTCGCCAAATAAATCAAAAAGACAGAAAATTAAGAAAGAAATAAGATATATTAAGCATTCAAATTGAATAAATTTTCAAGGCTTAAATCTATACGCACAATTTTAACCACAAAGTAACTTCAAGGACAAAAGAGCAGCTGATCAGGAAAATGGACCTAGTACCATAGTTGAGCGTACATAGTTAAGCCTTGAAAATTGACTAAATTTGATTAATTAATATCTCCTGTCCTAATTAACGGACAGAAACGTGCTAAAACTTTTCTTTTTCAGAAAAAAAAACCCTTTCCAACGATATATAATGTTTTGGGGTGGGGGGAGGTTTTCCCCCCTCAATTATGGCGGATACACCAAAAATGAGACTAATTAATTAATTTAAAAATAACTAATTCGAAATTAAAAATTTGGCGTTCGAGGTGCACGAGGGCGGGGTACGTTCGAATTTTTGAGCCAAGTTTCAGGTCCGTAGGTGCTGTGGGGGCTTCTGGCCAGCGGTTACAAACGAACAAACAAACGAACAAACAAACAAACACCGTCATCTTTATATATATAGATATAGAAGAAAGTATTGGTTTCGTGAAAATTTTCGAATGTCGAATTTTGACGGATTTGCACGTTTTGAGGTGCGCTGAGTCCATTTCGACGATTTTTTTTTTTTTTTTGAATTAGTAACGAGTCATTTCATTCTGAATGGTGCGCCCGTCATCCAAGATTGCGATTCTGCTTATTTTTCAGCTAAGATGATTCTGTGGCCGACTACTGGAGCTTTTACTAGCGTTGACAACAGCTTGGATTTTAACATGATTTTTTTTTTAATTTCTAAAACAGGTAGGTGATTCACTATCAGAAAGGTTCATTCTAAAGTTTTACCTTGTTTTTGTTGCTGTATTGATAGCTGAAAGTTCTAGGTTAGCCAAGATACACAAAAGATCTCTTAAATGGCCGACTACTGGAGCACTTACCCTACTTGAGCTGCAGAACAATTCTGTCCGAATGTGAGGGAAAATTTCGAAAATTTTCTGCAGAAAGGCATATTTTTTGCAATTAGTTTTTGTAACTAAAGATATATTTTACAGAAACTCAGCTCAATTTCTGCAGATTTCTTCGAATTTTCTGGCAAATTAAGCTTATAGGCAGAAAATTAAAAAGTCTAATTTTTTGCGACACTTGCAGGAATTTTAGATTTACTATGAACGGGACAAAATCTAGAATTTGCTCAAAATTACATGTTTAGTTAAAAGGTATCTGCAGAAAATCTGCAAAAATCTGTAGGATTTCTGCAGAAAATTATATGTGGCTACACCTGTGTTATATGGGTGATTCTACGGTCAATGCGTTTTTTGTGTCCCCAAGAAAAAAAAATTTGTTTAATTTCACTCATTATACCACTAGTAGCCGCTATTCTTATGATTGTTGTGTTAAGGGCCAGACAAAATTTCAATTTTGAGGGGGTTTATCGATACTAGCGGAAAATGCGTTGCCAGGGGAGTGGCACTATTGGCAGAATTCTGGTTCGATTTACTACAATTTCACTTATTTTTCGGTGTAGAATCATAGTATGGACTCATTTCTATAAGATCTGTATTCAAAAAAAAAATTCGCTTGAGAATAAAATAAAAAAAATCAATCTTGAAAGCACGACATCTTGCACATAAGTCGCACCGCAAATCCAAAATAAAAATACTTCCCGCATTATTTACGTTCATTCAAATTGCAATCACAGGGGCAATTAAGCTTAAAATGAAATTAATTATGCTTATAACAGTTTTAATGTATATTTACCCTTTTTTAAAACAAAACTACCAGGGGAGTGACCCCAGAGAAGTGACAAAATCACATATTACCTATAAAAAACAACATCACGCGTTCTTCTTACCAGAACTTCACGTAAACCGTGATGTCTGCACACAATAAGCATTACATTATACAAGGGGTAACAAGAAAGTAAGGTCTCCTATTTTTTTAAAAATACAAAATGACATTTATTTACTAAGTATGATACATCGTTTGAAAGGCCAGGATCATGGCTATTTTTCAACATAATAGCCATTTTTTTCCAACACCTTCCGCATCTGCGCAATGTACTTTTCAATGCCGGTATCGTACCACTTTCCGTCCGCTTCGCGCAGCCAGGTGTTGACTTCTTTTTGAACCTCCGCGTCCGCGTCCGACGCAAACTTATTCCCCCCAAGATGTTTTTTTAGGGTGGAGAACAAGTGGTAGTTACTTGGGGCCAGGTCGGGACTGTAGGCAGGGTGATCAATGATTTCCCAGCCAAATTTCCTGATTAGGTCCAGGGTCGCTTTGGCCCTGCCTACAGTCCCGACCTGGCCCCAAGTGACTACCACTTGTTCCCCGCCCTAAAAAAACATCTCGGAGGGAAAAATTTGCGTCGGACGCGGAGGTTCAAAAAGAGGTCAACACCTGGCTGCGCGAAACGGACGGAAAGTGGTACGATACCGGCATAGAAAAGTACATCGCGCGGATGAGGAAGGTGTTGGAAAAAAATGGCGATTATGTTGAAAAATAGCCAAGATCCTGGCCTTTCAAACGATGTATCATACTTAGTAAATAAATGCCATTTTGTATTTAAAAAAAATAGGAGACCTTACTTTCTTGTTGCCCCTCGTACATACGCACATTTATGTAACAATGAAATATAAAAATCTGGTATGGACCTCACACTACTTCCTTTTACGTGTAAATTTCTTAGTAGTTGCCTTAAGTGTTAAAAAAAAGTACTTGGAGTGAGCAAGGTGAGCATTCAAATATTTACTCCCCTAATCTACCACGAAACAATGCAAAAAATATTTTACAATGGTCATTTTTCTAAATATTGCTGATTTTAAGATCATTCAGTAAATTTTTCGCAAAATATCGCCAATAGCGCCAAGTTGAACCCAAATTCAAAGAATAATTTTTTCGCCAAATTTGTCGCCAATTTGGCGATATGTCGCCAAGTTGGCGTCAAACACTTGGCGACCAAAAGCTTGGCGACATGTCGCCAAGTGGTGGCGCCAATTCATATCACTTGAGTCTGTATTGAAATTAACATTGATTTACCCCAAAAAAGGGGTAAAAGACCCCTTTGGGAACATTCGAGTGCAATCACAAGGGGAGTTGCACAACTAGACCCCCCTCAGAGCCTACATACCAAGCTAGAAGTTTCTACGGCATATAGTTTTTGAGTTATGCGAGCCACATCCGCACATACATCCGCACATACGTACATACAGACGTCACGAGAAAACTCGTCGTAATTTACTCGGGGGTGGTCGAAATTGATTTTTCGGCTGTTTGTATGTTGTTAGGTACATATGCACGTGCTGACAGGTCGAAAAAACTACGCGACATTCATTCAGGGGTGAGCAAAATCAAAATTTAGACTGAAATTTGAGTGAAATTTTTTTCGTGATCACAATACTTCCTTTACTACGTAAAAGGAAGTAAAAAGTTATACTTACCAGGGGAAATACTACAGCGACTGGCGCAGTACGCGTTTAGGCACTTTCAACGAGAACTGATGCAATAATATTCGATTTTTTTTAAAACCTTTTTAGCTTGCTTTTAACTTTACTCAGTATTACACTGGTTATTCGCAATCAACTTCATCCTGATGCATTTTTTATGCTAAATTTCAGTCTCTGAAGTTCGCCAGGTGAGGGTGACACTGTTGATGTGGCCCGTCAAGAAGTGTATTTTTTAAAAATAATAACAAATATTTTTTCAATGTTTACTGATGAAATATGTTTCTATGCTAATGTAAGTGTATGATTATGGCAAAAAACATTATGCCAAGTTAGCAAAAATTGAACGTCGAACATGTTTGTATGAAAACTAGTATTTGGACAGGCCAGGGTAGTATACATTTATGACTATTTTCAGCTATAAATGCAAAAATAAAATAATTATGATGAATTAGTTGGGTGGTCCACATAAAAGATAATAGTCTGTAATGCTTAAGTATACAAAAACATTAATAAAATCAGTTTTAAATGAAGTTTTTCCATTGGCCGTCTGAATTCAAATAGTATAGAATCACCCATATAACTTAAGCGATCTCCCTTGAAGACTAATCCCTTAATGATTCGCTATATAAGGCAAAAATTTTCATTCAACATTTTTGTAGCCATCACTTGGTTGCACTATTAGCCATGTGCTGTTATTCTGAGTGAAAACATTGCTTCTAATGCAGTGTCAGAGCACTTAGAGCTCATTGATATGTTGAGGCAGCATTGATATATGAACAGAGGCAGCACTTTCAGCTGCCTAGAATGGAGGCATAGTACTATGTTTTTTTTATGTCAAGGATGTGTGCCTGAAATTTAAATTTCATGCTTTTTTCTGCAGTAAGACTATGTACTGAACACATAAAAAAATATTCGTTTCATAAACCTGTAATCAGTTTTGATTTTAGGATCAGTTTTTTAAAAAAGTTCACGTTTCTACGCATGCGTAGTGCTTGAAGTACTTGCAGAACAATTTTGGTCGAATGATTTGATGTTGCAGAACATCACAAAGTATTCTGATTTGGGGTGTCTTACAATTATGCTATAATATCTTACAATCTTACAGCATGCCCAAAAATCTTACAATGTAAGACTAACTCTTACAAGTTGGCAGATGTCGCTTTGTTCAACTCAGCCAATGGGCGTGCATTCTAAGATGCTATACATTAACGCAAAGCATAATAAAATAAAAAATTGAAATTGATGCCTCTATTTTGTTAAAATATTTTTTTTTACCTCTATTGCGATTTGCCGACATAAAAAAGTTCTTTTCTGATTTATGGAAGCTCCAATCGGAACTATACAGAAGAATTTTCGAGCCCATGGGGATCCGAACGAAAGACCTTTGGATCATTAGCACGAAATTCTAACCAAGTTAAATACCGAGCTTCTCTTACAAAATGCTATACATTAAAGCAGGGGTGGCCAAAGGCACGCGTGCCACAATGTGGCACGGCAGAGCAGTAACAGTGGCATGCGAAGACTTTTGAAAAAATTCCAAAATCGAGGGGAAAATGTCGATCTCAAAAATACTGATAAAAACTAAAACCCTTACACTGATAAATATAATGATATTATGACGATTAAGTGTCAGGAGGCTGGCTTACAGATTGTCTCAATTACGATGTTGCAAAGTACTTAGCGTTAGCTTCGGACATCCAACGGAAGCTCTACAGACAATGCTTTGTAAAGCATATTTCGCTGCTTGAAATGAACAGTGGCATATTTGCAAAACACTACTTTTCACTAAAGCGTTTCACAGTTTTTTCTATAAACGGTATTTTGAAGTAAAATGGTATTAAGGGTACTTATGCCGAATCAACTTACAGAGACATAGATGTTCCTCCTCCAAGCACTTCTTCAGAACTGACGCAATGGCGGCTGTGTCGTTATTTACTAGTAGAAGTGTGCCAAAATAATAACTATGCACAACGACACAAATGATTGCTGCATGATATTTTGAAACTAGAGATATGCCGATATTATCACAAGAAAGAGTAAAAAAAAATGAATTTTTTGATGTAATAAAAAAAATCGATTTTTGCAGATATGCCACTGTTCATTTCAAGCAGCGATTTGTGCTTGATACGAATGGAACTTTCAATGCTGCAGAATGGAGATTCTTAATCTGCAATAGTTTCAGCTACGGGTGATGAAATTTAAAAAAAAGTTAACTCTGCAAGTAAAATAAAGAAACCAGATTGGACAAAATTCGGTATAGTTGCACAAATGAAGATCCTTAAATTGTTTTTGTTACATTACTTGAAAATAATTTGGGGAAAAAACTTCAAAAGTATCATCGAATTATTTATCACAAACTCCTTGCCGAAGAATGAAACTTTTTTTTTTGCTGGTGACCCTGTTGAGTTTACTGTATTAACAAACTACGAAATAGAGATCTGAATGTTTTGTGAACTTTTTCAAGGAGAAAGATGAGAGCATGGCAAGCAGGGACGTGCCGTCTGGGCAGGCAAGGTAGGCAGTGCCTACCCACGAAGAAAACAGACCAACCTCACCACTTCATTCAATGACATTTAATGCGTTGATTAGAAAAAATATTTCGGTTTTACACAGCAATAGAAAAAAAAAAGGAAAAAAAAGGAATTTTTCCATTTTTTTTCATTTTAAATACATTTGAAAAGCAACGCCCGACGCTGCTTTTCGGCCTCCGTGTCTATGCAAAGCTTAAGCGTGCAAAACACCCCCGTGCCGCACTTTTCCCCCGCTTCGCGTTAGCCAAAGCGACCTTGGAGGCAAAATAAAATCAGCCTATCTGGCGTAGCCGACGAAGATCAGCTCGAAAGCTACACTCTTTCTCTGCATATCTCTTCGATTCTCCGCTGCAATTTGGACGTGATGTGCAGGGCGGTGAGCGTTAGCAAAATTCTCAATGGTTTTGGCATCTTGATTCGTTTTTTATATGGTTGTTTGTTTTCTATGAAATGTTTCCGTAATTTTCAAATGTTTTGCTTTTTTATTTGTCATATTGTTTCCTATTTTTAAGTTGAAACCACAGGTTAGTTGTTCTGTTTAAACTTTTTGAAAAAAAAAAAAGACATAAAGCAGAAAAATAAAGCAGAAACGTAAAATGGATTACATAGCGCTCCTATGGAAATTACTCGGATTTTCGGTTTCTGCATTCGATTTCGGTCGCGTTTTACGCTGATGTGAAGCAGGGGGCCTTAGAGTTGATAAGGATGCATTCAGCAGTCTAGAAAAAAAGTACCGAAACATTTAGACCTTATAAGACGGATTGCAGACTTGTAGATATTTATGGGAACAAGTTTTTTTGACAAATGTATAAAAAATGTACTTTATTTTATTTTTGAAAAGTGAACTGAGTCAACCGTTTCCAGAAACTGACGTTGTTGCAGTTAATTTTGACTATACCAGTCACAATTTTTTTAGAGTGAATATTTTGGGCCATAAAAAGAACTAAGATCAACAAAAGGAACAGAATGACACATTAACATGGCAAGTTACTCCTTCATTGAAATGTGCAATAGCTGTCCAAAGGAAAAATAGTCATAAGATTTTAGAATTTCAGGGAGTGTGTTTTTTGAAATGTCTGGAAGGAAAGCAATGAGGACTTGCTACTTAGGAATGAAGAATGGCAAATAAATTTAGCTATGTCATCTCTTATTATCCGGCGGCACGTGCCTGATGGCAAGTTACTCCTTCATTGAAATGTGCAATAGCTGTCCAAAGGTAAAATAGTCATAAGATTTTAGAATTTCAGGGAGTGTGTTTTTTGAAATGTCTGGAAGGAAAGCAATGAGGACTTGCTACTTAGGAATGAAGAATGTCAAATGAATTTAGCTATGTCATCTCTTATTATCCGGCGTTTAAGTAGTTTAAATTTAAAATAAAACGAAAAAGGTTTCCTAAACCAGTATAGGCCATCTACATGCTTTTATGATGAAACTTCAGTTTCTTTCTCTCTACTTTGGAGAAAAAAGAATAGAACATTAAATTTAATAATTTTCCAATGATATATGGAGAAAATTTTATACCTATTTTAAGTATACATTCATGGTTAGGTTTTATGATTTTCAGGATCATATAAAAATGCTGATCTTTTCAAATTCTTTGTCTATTTCTCTGCAAGACACTACTTGCTACCCTTCTGAAACCCAAATCGGAATTACCGAACTTTTGCATTGATAATCAAATATAAGAGCTTACTTCAACAGTAAGTCATCCACGCTATATAGAAATTTGGAAATTTGTACCAATAAAATATTTTTCACATTTACACACTTTAGTCGTCTGATGCTGTTGTAGATTTGGTTCAAAATACGCTTCTAAACAAATATTTTTGATATGAATGCAGAAAAAGCTAAATACCGTTGAATATTAACTGTTAGCACTTAAAACACTTAAACTTCTTAGCATTCTCAAGAACTAATCCTAAAATTAAAGACTTGGTAAAAAAGATACAGACCCATAAACCACATTAACCCTCCGCGTACGGCTCAGTTTTTATACTTTCCGGTCCTGAAATACGGGGCGATTTTTTTAGATTTTCTTTATCTACATATGTTACAATTCACATATTTATTAACTGTTTTAAAATAATCCAAGAATTATATCTAGCAGCGAAAATAAGCATCAAATGATGTTTTTTTAACCTACACGGGAAAATAGCGCAATCCGTATTGAAATAGGGAGAAAAATTCTTCGCCCGCGATTCTCACGTGGCCCGTAGTCCGGGACGAAACTGATACCCCGCTGAAATCGCGGGAGCCGTACGCGGAGGGTTAAGTACACTGTTTAATTTTTAGAATAGAATGCTCAATGCGATTTGTTTTCTTTTTTAAGCATAAGCCAACTAACAGAACTTATAAAAGTGTTTATTAAGGATAACTCTTGTTCGGACTTGTTTTATCTTTATTATCATTTAGATTTCAATTGCTCAGATTTACGAGAAAAAATGTTTCATTTGAGTAAGAATTACATAGTCAGCCAACATAAAATCAATTTTTAACTATTTAAAAATTTTCAGTTTGTTGGAAGACTACAATGTGTCACGCTGAGCTTTTTCTCTCCAAATAGTGGCACTATCCCTAAAAAGGTTGGCCACCCCTGACCTAGATAAATAAATATTCCATCATTTTCTCTTTCTAATAACAGCTAAAGCAGAATTGCCCATTGGGGGGGGGGGGAGAAGTCAATACGGCTGACTATACCATTGACAATTTCAGAAGTTATTTTTAAAATATTGTATTCTTTTGATTTGGAGGCTACGTTCTTTAAGAGAAAGGGGTGATCGGTGAAATTGTGTGTGTGGGGGGGGGGGGGTGCGCTATTGCTGTTAAGAATTGCGGCTGCGATAATGTTGTTGAAGAGGTGGGCAGGGCACCCATCTTGATGAATAAATATTCTAGCAATTTATTCTTTATTCTAATAACAATAACTTTGTGGGATGGGGAGTCATAAGGCAAACTTTTTTTTTTTTTTAAATTTTCAGAGAAGTTATTTTTTAAGGATTTTAGTATTTTGATTTGAAGGCCGCATTTCTTTGAAGAGTGGGGAGCGATGTTCGATAAAATCCGGGGGGGGGGGGGGAGGTGCCATCGCTTTTGGGGGGATGGGCAATCCTCGCAAAGCTTCTGCATTCGAATATGTGCAATAGAGAAAACCTTGTCGAATCAATATTCCAGAAATTTATTCTAATTTTTGTAGCTAAAGCAGCAATGCTAAGGTGTGTGTTTGGAAGGGGAGGGAGTCATGAGGCAGGCTCACACTGTTGAAATTCGAAACGAAATTATTCTAAAAGGAATAGTACCTCTTTAATAGGGAATAGCGGTTTATTTATTTATTTATTTATTTTAGGGGGAGATGGGGGAGGGCATCATACTTGAGGGATGGGTGGACACTCAGACTGGATTATCTACTTCTACATATTAAGATCAGGAAGTGAGAAAAACTACCTGAAATCTTGATAATTTAATATTCCAGCAATTAATTCGAAAATTTCGGGCGGCAGAAAAGAAAAGCGATATTCCCGAATGAGCGGTTAAAAGAGGCGCGATATAGCGAGGGTTTACTGTATCTGGAGACGTTTTTTTTCTCCCTCAGCACTAGCCGAGGAACAAAAATGCTGTCTTGGGAGAAGGCTCCTCCGAGAACTGGTTCCTCAGCTGTTCGTGCGTAGGGCACGTCTGTCAGTCTGACAGAGACTGAAAAAGGGAATCGGATTACCTTCAGAATGTATGTCAGTCACGCGTTTCGAAATCCTCAACTTTCCGAGTGTCATTTTGACGAGAAATGAGAATAACATGCGTAGGCTTAATGTAAAACAACCCTTCGAAGAGACAGAACATGGGTTCGAAAAGCGATCATCTCGTGTTAATACACAATGCTCATTCATTTCGACAATGTGACGATTTAGAGTGGTGCACTCGGGTGAGGAGGAGTGCGTTGTGCAATGCACGCGAAATCCTGTATTCATCTTCTGCAAGAATTATATAAGGCGTACCACCGTTACAACGACTACGAGTCCGCAACTCATGAATTTAAAACCGAGATGGGGTAATAAACGAGATTGGTTTTAGAGACTTCAACAACCACCATGAAGCGATAATTTATGTTAATGAACAGTGCTTATTTGCTTATGCTTATCCATTTGGAGCATGCAACAATTTACAGCAGTGCGGTCAGGTGGATAGGAGTAGTGAGTCTGAGGCGAAATCCTATGTCCATGTTTAGCAGATTTATATACATTCAAGACTTACCACGGTTATATAACTAGGGTTGCAGAGTCGGAGTCGAAGATTCGGAGTCGGACGGATTTTGGACCAAATTAGTCAGAGTCACTGAAAAACAAACCAACTCCGACCACCTCCGATTTGGATGAAATTTTATGGAGGGGAAAACATGTCTTAGAAACTAACATATATGCAAATTTTCAGCTCCCAAGATGTAAATCCTGAGGATCTAGGATCCCTAACTAAAGCGTTCCAAAATGGCAGGGTCTGGTGAAACGAACTGCTATGTTTATGCTTATGTTGCAAAAACGTTTATCACACTCTAGGTCTGAAAAGTTAAGAGCTCAAAGTGCATTTAGTTTCTAATACGGTCAAGCATATTTGTTAATTTGAGCTCATTAGCTTTTGTGTAGCACGCACGCAATCTGTTTAGAAAGTGCGGTGGAAATTTTTCTTCCTAGATTTTAGGAAGTGACATAAAATCTAAATAAAAATAATGCAAAAGTTCGTACTTCATAATTCTTGTATTAAAGAACTTGTTTTGAACGGGTTACAGTTGCATAGTTTAAATATTGATTTTGTAAAAATCTTTCAAGGGAAAAATAGCCGTTTTTCAACTCGTTATAGATGAAGTTAGCCACTTTCAATCTGCTTTTCGTCAGTACCATTAGAAAGAACATATTTTTTCTATCAAAATATGTTTCTTTTCCATCGTGTTCTTTTCATGCATAGTTTTTGTTGTTTTTGCAATAAAATATGCATTGAATGTATATGGACCAGCCCCCCCCCCCTTTCCGAAAATGATCCCTCCTTAACCGGAAGCTGGATCCACCCTTGAAATACAATGTGTTTAAATAAAGTCTCGCGATTTAACAAAAAAAAAAAAAGGATTAATTTTGTACGGAGTCAAATGACAAGAGTGGCATTTGTCTTTTGCTTGGTAGAAAGTTGGCTTTTGACTTTTGAAAACTTTTTGAGATGTCACAATGACTTCCCGTATCTTCCAATTGGGATATATCTCCTGGTTGCCCCCACCCCCCACCCCTAACGGGAGTCCTGTCTACGCCCATGAATAAAAATCAAACTTTTATAAATGGACAAAAAAATGTCAACCTGTTTAGGGTTTTTCTTCCTTCACAATTGGGTAAAAAAAATAAAGAAAGAAAAGCAGAAGTCGGAGTCGGGAGTCAGAAGTTATAAAATCCCGGAGTGGAGTCGACCATTTTTCCTCCGACTCCTCAGCTCTGGTTATAACGAGAGTCCGCCGCAGTCATGACTTTAAAACAGAGTGAGGAGGGTAATACACGAGAGTGATTTTGGAGACTTCAACAACCGCGGTTCGAGGAGCGATAATCTCATGTACAGTAGGATGGGGGCGTTACGCTACGGAAGCGAAATCCTTTCTGAGACTTTTTTTTTTTTTTCTTGGCTTAGTCGGAAGCTCATGTTCGAATTTCCCGCAATTTTTTCGTCAATTTCATAAATAGTTCACTTACTTCGTGCCATGGATGGCACGAAGTGTCCATCCATAGTATCAATATCTATAAACATACTAGAGATAAACCAGGGTGCCTGAGAAAATTCGAATTCTTAACCGCATATCGAAAAACTTTAAGACCCCCTGTTACTCTAGTACTGTTTTAATCTATTGTTTGCTAACTATAGTATTTGATCTGTTTCAACCATTGCTCAAAATTTTCAACTTCGATTATGAAATTCATAACTCGACTTTCCAAAGACAACATTTCAACCATTTCATTGGTTGCTGCGACATGATTTTTCGTAATATAGCAAGATCTACTTTCTTGCTGGCTGATGATTTGGTGGAAACATTAATTTCTTTCTCAGAGAGAAAATTACTAAATACTAAGATTAAACCAAAAATAAAATAATAATCTATATATATATAAAGATGACGGTGTTTGTTTGTTTGTTTGTTTGTTTGTTTGTAACCGCTGGCCAGAAGCCTCCACAGCACCTAGATCTGAAACTTGGCACAAAATTCGAACGTATCCCAGTAAAATGCATCTAGAAGGCCAAATTTTAAATTTCGAATTAGTTATTTTTAAATAAATTAATTAGTCTCATTTTTGGTGTATCCGCCATAATTGAGGGGGAAAACCTTCCCCCACCCCATAACATTATATATCGCTGGAAAGGGAGGTTTTTTAACGAAAAAGAAAAGTTTTAGCACGTTTCTCTCCGTTAATTAGTACAGGAGATATTAATTACTCAAATTTAGCCAATTTTCAAGGCTTAACTATGTACGCAATACTAAAACACTAGGTCCATTTTCCAGATCAGCTGCTCTTTTGTCCCTGAAGTTACTTTGCGGTTTAAATTAGCGTATAGATTTAAGCCTTGAAAATTTATTCAATTTGATTAATTAATATCTCCTGTTACTTACTTAACTTTCTGTCTTTTATATTTATTTGGCGAATTGATTTGAACTTTAACATGACTTTAAGTGGAATTTAAAAGGTTGTGGAGCGCATTTGAACGAAAGGAAAAAACAAATTCTTCAGAGGGGGTTGGAGTGAATTTAAATTTATTCAATTGACTTCCCCAAAATTCGGTGTAACCGAAACAATTTTACATTGAAATTACGGTTAAATCAGTGAATTATGTTAAAAAATTTCAAGGGCAAAATTGCTGTGTTCGTTGAGAGTTTTCGAAAATCTTGACACTACAAGTTGTGTCAAAAGTTAAATTGAAACGTAAAGATTTCGCTAAAAATAAATAAGTTCGTCACACGCACACACACACGAAAGAAGAAAAAAGTCTTTAAAACTAAAATAATCCTGCCATTGAACACTACAAACTGTGAAATGGCATTAAAAGTGTCATCTATATATATATAAAGATGACGGGCTCTGTTTTTTTGTTTGTTTGTTGAATGGCCAGAAGCCCCCACAGCACCTACAGACAGGCCCGTCATTTAGAGGGGCAGGGGGGTCAATTGTCCCTCCCCTGACTTTGAGAAATCAATGTATTGGCATATACACTGAAGTGACAAAAGTCATGGGATAGCAATATGCAAATTTTCAGATGGCAGTAGCATCGCATAGAACAGGTATAAATGCGCAGTGCTTTTACAGAGCTTTCATTTCTGTTCAAGTTATTCATGTGAAGAGGTTTTAACGTGATGATGACCGCACGACGTGAATTAACAGACTTTGAACGCGGAATGTTAGTTGGAGCTAGACGCATGGGTCATGCCATTTCGGAAATCGTTAGAGAATTCAACATTCCCAGATCCACTGTGTCAAGAGTGTGCCGAGAGTATGAAATTTCAGGCATAACATCCCACCATGGACAGCGCAGTGGTCGACCGCCTGCACTTAAAGATCGAGACCGGCGACGTCTGCAAAGAGTCGTAAATTCTAACAGACAAGCAACACTGCGTCAAATCACCGTAGAAATCAATGTGGGACGTACAATGGACGTGTCTGCTAGAACTGTGCGGAGAAATTTGGATTTCTTGGGCTATTCCAGCAGAAGACCGACTCGAGTGCCTTTACTGACAGAACGACATCGCTTGCAGCGACTCTCGTGGGCACGTGAGCATATCGGTTGGTCCCTAGATGAATGGAAAACCGTGGCCTGGTCCGATGAGTCACGATTTCAGCAGGTAAGAGCCGATGGTAGGGTTTGAGTGTGGCGCAGACCCCACGAAGCCATGGACCCAAACTGTCAGCAAGGCACTGTTCAAGCTGGTGGTGGCTCCATAATGGTGTGGGCTGTTTTTTCATGGCATGGACTTGGTCCTCTAGTGCGACTGGACCGAACATTGACTGGAAATGCTTATGTGCAGCTACTTGGAGATCACTTGCAGCCATTCATGGACTTCATGCACCCAAACAACGATGGGATTTTTATGGATGACAATGCGCCATGTCACCGGGCCACAACTGTTCGCAATTGGTTTGAAGAAAATTCTGGACAATTCCAACGAATGATTTGGCCACCTAGATCGCCCGACATGAATCCCATTGAGCATTTATGGGACACCATCGAGAGGTCTGTTCGTGCCCAAAATCCTGCCCCATCAACGCTTTCACAATTATGGACGTCTATCGAGACAGCATGGCTCAATATTCCTGCAGAAGACTTCCAACGACTTGTTGAGTCCATGCCACGTCGAGTTGTTGCACTTCGCCGGGCAAAAGGAGGGCCGACACGATATTAAGAGGTATCCCATGACTTTTGTCACTTCAGTGTAAGTGGGCGTGGTTTTTGCACTTTTTGGTAAATTTTACATTGTGTATGCACCCTTTGCTCCCCCCCCCCCTCCGGAAACATTCGAAATGACGTCCCTGCCTACAGACCTGAGTCTTGATACAAAATTTGAATGTATCCCCGTAAAATGCACTTCGAAGGCCGAATCCTAAATTTCAAATTAGTTATTTTAAAATTAATTAATTATTCTCATTTTTGGTGTATCCCGCATAACTGAGGGGGGACTTTCCACCCCCCTAACATTATATATAGCTGGAAAGGATTTTTTTCTCTGTAAAACAAAAGTTTTAGCACATTTCTCTCCGTTAATTAGAGCAGGAGATATTTACTCAAATTTAGTCAATTTTCAAGGCTTAACTCTATTTGCAAAACTGAAACACTAGGTCCATTTTCCAGACAAACTGCTCTTTTTTCAGTGGTTTAAATTTGCGTATAGAGTTAAGCCTTGAAAATTGACTAAACTTGAGTAATTGATATCTCCTATTACATAACTTGATGTCTTTTTAGTTTATTTGGCGAATTGATTTGAACTTTAATATGACTTTTAGTGGAATTCAAAAGGTTGGGGAGCACATTTGAATCAAATATAATTTTACTTCAGAGGGTTAGAGTGATTTAAACTTTATTTAGTTAACTTCCTTTACATTTATTGCACGGGAATCGCCGTGCGGGTACTGCTAGTAATAATAATAAAAACAACTCTGACTGTCGACCTTATATTAAATTGAACTTCACTGGTCAGAACACATTTTAAACTTCAATACCTGGGGCCGTGGTGGCCCGATCGGTAAGGCATCGGACTCGTGTCCGAAAGGACCCGGGTTCGATCCCAGCCGATCAAAGATCCACCGTCTTGATTAATGGTGACTGGGAGGCGTTAAAAATGTCGTGGTCACAAAGTCCTCCAAGTGAAACGATGCCTCTGGGGGTGCTAGGGCCTATGGTTTGCTCGACCCTAGGTTCTGGTTCAAAATTAAGAACAGAGCGCTCTACAGGGCCCTATCCCGGTTAAACCACTAAGCTGGTAGGTCCGGGGGACCCTGGAGGGTGAAATGAAATGAAAAAACTTCAATACCTTTCATTATTTTCGAGATTACATGTTAACAAATAGAAACTGGCAATAGATAAAATTTTCAATCATTGAGTTTTCTTTTTCCTTTCCTTGTCGGTCAACAATGACATCGGTTTCCAATTGCGTGAATATAAAGGCTCAACCGCATTTGCTTAAAACGTTCTAGTTCCGAGTTGTGTACAACATAGAAGTTCCAAACAAATTCAATCAGGGGCCAAAAAAAAAAATGTATCTTCAAAAAACTTTTTTTTTTTTTAATTTTCGAGTATGTTTTCACTGCAAGCATCGCTAGAGGTTTTTTTATAAATATCTTTGTTAATTAATGTCATCGGAAGACGTGACTTAGCTAAGAACTCTCAATCAACTCTTCTTTCAAACATTTTCTTTTTTTTTTCTCAAAATCGGTTCATCCGTTTAGGCGCAAGAGTACCACAAACAAAACACCTGTCTGAAATTTTTCTGAATTCTAATATTTTAACCGTGTGAATTCAACTTTTTCTACTAAATTACATATTTAGACAAAGAAAAATCGAACCGCAAACAATATTTTCAAACATCGATCTATATTGGAGCCAGTGAGAAGCAAGGGATGTAACTGGACTTTTTAAAGTTTTAAGTAAAATGCGATTAAAGATAAGACCTTAGGTAGATTTTCATTAATTTTTTTTTTCTGAATCATGCTGTGTATCAGTACTAGGACTACCAGGGGCGGCTCCTCACTATGGGCCAGGTGGGCCGGGCCCAACCAGAAAAATTGGAAGAAAAAAAAATGCCGAATAAAACATAATCGTTTTGTATTTCAACCAACAAAAAAGAAAAAAACAAAACAAAACATAGGGCATAAAATATATTTTAAACCTTCAGCTCCTCCCCCCCCCCCTCCACATTGCTAATACAGCACAAAAAAGTTTTCAAACTCCATCAATTTTAGCGTTTCGCACCTAAGCGCTTCGCATTAGCACGGCTTTAAGAACGAATTCGTGGGCCAGATCAAAGCGGCCCTCGCCAAGCCCCCGATTTTAGCCAATCGCAATGGCTGAATTAAGAAGAGCAGAGAGAGATGACACCCCATTGTAACAATCGACAAGTGGGCATTTTTTATCTGGCCCAAAATTTCCCTTTGTCCCTAACCAAAGCGGTGGAGAGGGAAGTGTCCCTCACTGGTTACAGAGGAGCAGGGAATGTCTGGCCCCTGTGTTAGGGTAGGGAGAAAACTTGCTTTTCATTCCGCTCTCTGCGTTTTTCTTTTATTGATTTTTATAACACGTCTTCTTTTTTTTTAGTCTTTCTTTTTTAATTTTCAACACCTATTATTAACAGGCATAGAGATTGCCAGTTTCATTACCCCCCCCTCACCTATTTTCAATACAATGCATGCATATTTTATTTATTAATTTGCTTTTGAAATTCTTATTTTCAAAATTTTTGTATGAAGACTTTATTTTTGACTTGTAGTGCGTTTGCCATTTTCTTAGTATTAGTTTGAATTCAATCTCATTTGTCGCAGTGTTGTGTTAATATATTAAAAAATCTGTAAGTATTGTATGAACTCTAGGAATTTGTCATCCTGCCGGGTGTGACATTATAAATGCTTGTAGAAGTGATAAGTATTCTTAAGCTCCAAATGCTACATTTATTTAGCCGAATCATGACTGCATTTATATCCAGGACTAACGAGAGGCTAACCCCCGCCCCCTAAAATATCAATGAAGTAGTCTGCCTCCCCCCTCCCCTTCGTTGATGATCATCCCTACAACTAATATTATCACACTCAAAGGGATTTTAATGTCCGAAAAAGCACTTAGATGTTGAATAAAAAGCTTGCTACTGCGCATTTTTTCTTATATCTTATGACACGTAACATTAACCTTCTACTACAAATACACTAAAGCAGTAACCAGAAAAAACAAAACTTAAAACATTGAACGTTCATAAAAATATTGAGTGGATCAAAGTCTACTGTATATAAAAACTATATTCAGCTTAAAATGTATAAATGAATACATTTATTTTGTAAATTATTATTATTTTACAAATTGCTTCATAATTCAAGAAACACGTGGACATAAAATTTCGCAACATTTAAAAACTATATTTTGCAATATATTTTCCTGAAGGTTTATAATATATGAAATATTAAATATTGTTTAAAAGCAATCTAGTTAAATAAATATATTATATCAAAGTTTAATAACGGTACCTAATGGTTGGAAAAAACTAGGCGTTCTGCAAGATTTTTTATTTCTAACATATGAGCATATAACACGTTACTATGACTGTCAGTCAAATCATGTATCCGAAAAGGTTATTACCAGTTAAGCAAATATTCTGATAAACATAATTAAATTAGTCAGTTATCCGTGTTTTAATTTTAATGGTATTCGAACCGTTAGTCAAGATTCTTTAATTTTGATTATATTGTAAGAAAAATAAGTGTTTTAATATTGTTATGTACTCTTTGTGTATTTCCTGAAAATAATTCGATTCATCTCATTACTAGTTTGAGTATGACCATAGGTAAGCGAGTGGGACCATAACTGGTCAAACTCCAGTGTATTCCAATTTATTTAAAAACATATACATGCATTAAAATTGAAAGTATCATAGCTATAAAAGTGACATTTTAAAGTTCTAACACCGTTAGGATTTGTTTTTTCATGAATTAAAATTGCAACATTTGTATCCAAATTAAAAAAAAAATGTAAGCATGCCTAGATCTAGTCATTTACTTTATGAGTTCCTTAATTTGATAGAGGCTTTCAGAAAGTCATGGTGCAGATTGTCGAAATTTTTAGGGGGAGAGAGGGGGTGTTTTTAGGCAGAAATTTTCTTTTTCTTTTTGAGTGTAGTCCCGTAATGTTTGAGGAGGTGCGCCGCTTTGAGGCGTGACACTTTTGATGTGATGAATATTTTCACTGTCCGAAAATGGCAAAATTATGAGAGAAACATTAGTGATATTTTGAAAGTCGGTCGTCTGTGGAAAACATTGTCATTAGTATTACATTGATCGCTTAAGGCTGGTGTAACATTTAAAATATAAAACATATGTATCAAATCAAATGTGAGATAATTTTGCAATGCAAATTTGTATTAATAAAATTAAATATTATTTTAAGTCGCTCAGCATTAGTTTACTAACTGTTGTTTCCTTCATTTTATCTGTGTAAGCATTAGTGGGGAAAGATATAATTGCGGGCCCACCCACTAAGTTAAGGCACGAGCCGCCACTGAGGACTACTGATACCATCTCTGGCCCCAAAACAGAGATGTTTTCCCTACCACTCGCACGAGTTATTTCCAAGTTTCCAATTTCCGCACTTACATCTTACATCACTTTGCTTCTCACTGCCTCAAATATGATTAGACTTTACGATATACGATGATGCAAATTGTTTAAAGTCTAGACACTCTTCCGCTCAGTATGGTGCAAATACATATTACGTAAGGCTTTTATTGTACAACTATCTTATCACTCGACATTGATCAGCATTATTATTAGACAGCATTTCTCTTGGATTGTTAAAAGAAAGTAAATTCATTCGTGCGAAAAAAGGAGCAATTTTATTAGAACACTACAATAAAATTTAAAACGACTCGTTTGTATAGAGTATACATCTAATACCTTGAAACGAGCAATTCTTGTATATTTATATATTTATTTATTTTTCGGATCTCGAAAACGGCTCTAACGATTTCGATAAAATTTTGTATTTAGATAGAGTTTTGGTTTCTGAGTTCATCTACGTCGGCGTTTTTTCTGTAAAAACGCGAGTTTTCACAAAAAAAAACCCGTTTTTGTTTGTGCCTTCATTGAAAGTTTGAGAAGCTTTTATTTCGCCATTTTGTTTATGATTACTTTCATTGTTACTGTTTCCGTGGCGACCACGTTTTGTTATAACAATTGGATTTCATATTTAATCACATCAGCGCAAGTTCAAATTATGGTATTTGGCAACGTTAAATTGTTATTGTTTTTGAAATGTTAAAGCAAGGCTTCACTAGATAACAAACTGTTTCATTTATTCAAAAGCCATGGGATAAAAGCAGTGGTAATTGTCCATCGACATCTATTGAATTTTATGGTAACTTAAAGTATATAAAAATCAGATTACTTTACTTTTCAAGTGCGATTTCAAAATTGAGTATAAAAGTGTTATAGTTAGTTTTAAAATACTTTTTTTCCTCCTCAAGAGTGTTTAGTAAGATATTTCAGGTAAAAGATCAATAAATATGAAACTCATTCTTAAAATATTAAGTTTCGAAACAAAATTACATCTAATATCTTTAGACGTGCAATTCTTGTATATATACCGTAAAATGGGGTGAATCGGAACACTTTTCAACTTTGATTGTAAAAAAAGCAGTTAAAAGATTTTTTTTTAATTTGATTTTTTGGGTAAAAACTTCGGTCTTGCTTTACTTTTGATATTCCGAGCAAAGACAAAACATTTTGAATAAAAATTATTAAAATATATAGGAAATTATGGGTGTTCCGAATCACCCCGCTGATAGGGGTCAATCGGAACACATGTTAAATTTTCTTATTTTTTTTCAATTTAACCTGTAATAGGTCTTACAAACATGAGTAATATTGATGGGGGAGAATAAGAACAGATAATTACTGTCAAATAAATGTATAATTTCAATACCAGTAAACGTTTATAATTTGTCAAAATTCAAAATAATTTTGAACTTATGAAAAATGAAAAGTAATTTTAAGAAATGCTTTTGAATTGGAATACAAAGATTTAACATGAATAGAAGTCACTCATGTCGTCCACAAATATGTACTTGTCCTTAAAACTAGCAAACGTGACTTGTCTTAAGTTTTTTCATAACATCTCCTGGGATGAACTCGGCCTTTTCTTTAGTTTCTGGAACTCTCTAGGTTTCGGGGATTGTCCTGAAATATTTTTTCGCTTATTCATCACTGTCTGTGTGCTGGACTTTTACTACATAAAGTCTATGTGACCTTCCCCCTCGTATTTTAAGTAAAAAGAAGTCTCCTGGAGAAAAAATCTTTTGAAATCTGCAACTTTTTGTCATTCTAAGATCTAGTTGCTCACAAGAAGGGATAAACAGTAATAAATCCTTGTCCTTGTCTTGATTAGAAGAATTGGGGTTAGAATCTTGATTTTTTAAACAGTTTCCTTCAAATAAGTTTGAATTGGAACAACAGAACTAAGTGTTCCGATTCACCCCGCAAATTTTTTTCCTATGTCATTTTTCAGAATTCTTCATTTTTATGACACAATTTATAAAAAATGTAAATTCTAATGTGGTATTCTGTTGTTCAGATACATGTATAATTGAAACATACCACTCTTAGTTTTTAAATATAAGAAGATTTGCTCTTGCATATGAAGTTTTGCAGTCTATGAAAATGTGATGTTTTCTAACATTCCACGTGCAGCCCTCCTTAGAAGCCAGTAGCGTTGCCAGATTGACAAAAGTAATTTTTTCCTACTTCCTATGATCTTACCTTTCTATAAAAAAATTAATGGCGAAAAATACCCAATAGTATATTTATGAAGAATTTCTTTGTACGGTCGGGAAGTTTTGTTCCGATTGACCCCGCTGTTCCTATACACCCCATTTTACGGTATATCTCGGATCTCGAAAACGGCTCAAACGATTTTGATAAAATTTCGTATTTAGATAAAGTTTTGGATTTTGTAGTTCGATCGGTAAGTCGTCGGACTCGTATTCGGAGGATCCAGAGCCGATCATATAGAGGAAGCCCAGCTGATCAAAGATCCACTGTCTTCATAAATGGTGGCTGGGGGACGTTAAAAATGTTCGTGGTCATAAAATCCTTCAAGTGAATCGATACCTCAGGGGGATGCTGGGCCAAGGGTCTGCTCTGCCCTTGGGTCTGTTCAAAAATGAACAGAGCGCTCTTCAAGGCCCCATCCCGGTTAAAACACGAGTTGTGGTATGTACGGGGGGAACCTTGGAGTGTCAAGTGAAGTGAAAGTCAAAACCAACTGGACTAAATGCGTACTGGAGAACAGGGACTCTGCATATATTCTCATCAACCCTCCCGCGCCTTCGGCGCCAAATGAAATGAAATTGGGTGTGATTTTACGGTGAGCATGGATTAACCCTTTGACGCAGAATTTTTATCAACGTATTTTTCATACTTTGTTCATTACTCTGCATTAATTTACGGTAAAATAAGGGGAAAATATTATATTTAGCATTTTAATAATTTTCTGGTTATGTAATACAGCACAGAACAGTGGTGTCCCTTTCTGCGTAAAAGGTAAAATATTCATGGGAAATCGGTGTTTCGTTCAGTGGGACACCGGTGTCCCATTTTTGCTTCAAAATGTTAAATAAGGTTGTGTTTTTTAAAACAAATTACGGCTGTTTTAAATGCGTAATTGCAACCAAAGGCTTAAAAATGCTTTTCAAGTTTATCTAAATAAGTACTTCGCATTTTAGAAAAAAACACGAGTTTACAAACCTCTTTTTTTTTTTAACCGAGTGGGGCTCGGTCCCCACGGTACTTGATTATTTAATGAAGGGCTCCCACCCCCACCCACTGTAATATTAACTTTCCCGCCACGCCCTCCCCATCGCGTTTAACGAAGTACGCTTGCCAGAATCACGAAAAGTAAAACAAACATTTCAGCCAAATTTTCAATCTTGCAACCTCTGAAATCGCCATCCCCCCCGCCCCCCATGGAGATTTTCTTATGCTTACATTGATGCGAGCGTGGTTTTTGTTGTTTTCGTACAGAGTGCCCTGTTGTGTTTCCGTACAGAACGATATATACTGTCGATTCCAAGAAATATGTATTCGATTGAGCGAGGTATTTATTATGCGGGGATCTTTAATTCGGTTCCGAGATATTTATTCGTATAAGTGGGGTACTCGATTATCTGTTATGCCGATTCAGCGGGGGCGACAGTACTCTTTAAGCCCCCCCCCTCCCCCCCCCAAAAGCCCGAAAATATCTGAAATGACGGGGTGGGGGGGCACCCACCTTTTGGTCAAGCCATGGGGAAGGATAAAAGGCACGGCAATTTTTAAAAAAAGC
>JAXGGA010011611.1:0-41802 GCA_038373865.1 Uloborus plumipes | reverse complement strand
CAATGAAGCGATGGTGTTCAACGGAAAGACGATTGACAACAAAACATATTAATTTCTTTAGTAACAACGAAATGAGCATATATAATCGCTTGGTACTAAAGAGCAATACAAGTACGAAAAAAATAAACAAAACTACAATATTACGACGACCAACTGTAAAATTTTGTTTTCATTTACACAACATTAAAAGGTAATGTTCTTTTTATGTTAAATTTCACACATTGATAATATTTCGATAATTGGGAATCTGGTGTGGTTGCCAAATTTTTGGCGATAATTACTTTATTTTGTTGCTCTTTAGTTTATGTTTGCGAAGGAAGTATTTCCCTCGCTCATAAATTGGCCACAAAGATTTAACGCCAATAGGGAAAGATAACCAGACTTCCAATCACCGAAATCTTCCCTTTTTTGTTTCTAATTTCACACATACGTTTAATACTTGAAAGTAAAATAATGGGCCAACTGAAAAAAAAGCTGCGAAATAATGTGAGAATTCTTATTAAAAAACTCGCCAAATCAACTTTAAAAGCTCCATTAGCATGTAACATAATAAGTTTAATAAATATATCGAGCCATTATTATCATTGAAATTTAAATTAAAATGCAAAATAAGAGAAAAGAAGCAACCATGAAGACGATGCAAGCTTAAAATTTTAATCTTCGCTTAGGTGGTAAGAAAATACATCGCCAAGTTAAAAAACGTACCTATAACTGAAACGTACATACTACCAAAGATCTCGGTTATTGAAATATTCTCAAAAGCTTTACGGAGAACAAATTCTTGATGTGCTTTTCAAGATATTAGTGCCATAGTCATTCCAAAATGTCCATTAAAATGTAAAAAAATCGCCAAATAAATTAATTTGACAATCTAAACTCATCAAAAGTTTTGATGGAACTATCGTTCCAAAATCGCCATTTATCGCTCTGCGGTGCCAGTGTCGTTTCATAGTTTAATTATAATTAGAATCAATTAAAATGAAAAATAATTGGCTAACTAATTAAAACAAGCCGTTAAAATGCAGAATAAACCAGCAAATCGAACAAGCTATTAAATGACGTTAAAATATAATAAAATAGAATTGAATGCCAAATTGTAAAATTGTCGCCAACAAATTAAATTTTAATTTTGTCTTTTATTATCTGATTTGTATATAATGTTAGTTACCACAAAATTCGATAGATGTCGCTAGGCGACATCTATCCGTTTTTATCCCAAGGATTTTGATCAAATGAAACAGCCTGTATTAAAACGCTATCTAGTGAAGCTTTGGAGAAACACACCGCAGATTGGAAACCACTATCATAGAACATATTTCTAACAGTTCGTTTTTTTAACCCTTTATGTCCCAAATCAATTTAACAATGAATTTTTATATATTTTTGGGGGTTTTTTTTGAGTTGCAAATACATCAAAAAACATTTTTACCGAGCATAAAAATTGAAATTTTTGTGGTCTAAGGCCCCCTACGCCTTAGGGTCCCCAAAAAAAACTGTTTCCGATTGCAGGGACCATCTGTCGGCCTCTCAGAGAAGTACAAGGAGTGGTACTCAAAAGCTTCAGCAGAATTACAGCCATTTAGGATTCATAAAATTAAATTAATATAAGCAGGACTTCTGATTCCCGTCGAGCATAAAGGGTTAAAGGAAGCTCAAACATTCTCAAGTAATTCAAAAAGAGACATTAAATATATTAGTAGAATAACACTTGACACATACACATAAATGCTCACATTTACTCGTGGTGTGCAATTCCCCTACATATACACTGTATTTTTCGCACTTTATAAAAATTTCGCTTCTGTAGGGATAGCGTAGGCTAAAATTCTACTTCTTATTGAACTATTCTGGCTTGCAATTCTCAGAAACCACCACATAATTATATCTTATTTAATAAAGTATTATCTTCTTTACTTATTTAAAGGAGAAGTAATTAATGTTTAGGCTTTCACTAAAATACCATTGGCTTCTGGCGCAATCCCTGAGGTTTAAAATGCGGTGATTTGCAAAAGAGGAAGCAGATTCCATCAAAATGTCCCTAGTGGGTTCTTTGAAAAGCTGTGAAGTTTTCGTAATTGATTGATTAGTTAGCCTAATCATAAGCAAAATATACTGTCTTTCTTACCACTAAAATGCTTGAAATATTGAAAACATAGAAATTACTTATTTAGTATACATTAGCACGATTTCTGAATATAGGTAATGAAGTTCTTAACAATTTCGAAGAATTGTTTCTATTCTATGATTGGCATTAACTTTTTAAGTCTCACTAAAATGTCCTTTGAATAAGTTATTAGTTTTGACTTTATAATAAAATCTTCAAAATTTCTGCTCTCTTTCTTCTGCCGTTATTGATGTTATTGTTTTAAAAATTCATTTAAAAAGTTTTTTTCGTTTATATTTTTCTGAATTTTCAACACGAATCCGTTGCAAGTAAGGCAAGCTTTAGCTGTCTTCAAATTAAATAAGACATTTAAGTATTAAAATTTTCGCTTCTTCTATATCTTTATCTTCTATATCTTTATCTTAGAAGTACATTTTTCAAGAAATTATTTTCTTTTCTAAACTGGAATCTGGGGGAACTAGATCATTGAAACTAAAAATTTCGAGGAAAATAAATTGAAAATCTGAAAATTCATAAAATTGAAAATGAATGACAAAATACTTCCTAAGGCTCATTCGAGGTGCAAGGAGGAAGCTCTTGAACGTTAATTTGTTTTTTTCTCAACTTGTGATTAATTGTCTGAACTCTGAACAACCAGTTTCGTACATGTTTACGATTTCGGTTTTCGCTACCCTTCTATTACTACTGCTTTCTCTTCTAAATACTCATCGCCTCTTAAGAATTCACTGCCCCTTTGAGAAGTCAAATCGCCCCCAGGTTGGGAACCACTGGTTAAACTTACAGTGACATTGATACTCAGAATAAGCAAGAACCCAAATGTGCACAAACAAGAACATGGCTCATATTTCTAACAGTTATGTTCATTGAGGGAAGTCCAAGTATTCTTAATCCTATACAAAGCTATTCTATATCCAAAACAAAGTATGATATGATTAGAGATGTAAAATTTCCGGAAATTTTGAAGTGATGGAAAAAAACCGGTTTTTTTCCTGTTTTTTTTCCGGAAAAATTGGAAAAAAAATGAAAAATTGACTTTTTTACAATTAAAAAGAGCGTTTTTTAATAGTTTTGTTTTTCTTGGACCATTTAAAAGGTTAATCATCAAAAATATATGCAATCAACACATATTATTTTTCCTGATGGCAGAAATACGCATAATTAGGTAGGTTTTCATTGGAAAAAAAATAGCCTTTCTGTTTTATGACTCAAAGCTTTCTTGGTCAAACCTCACGAATGAATCATATCGTCATTTCACTATTAATATTGGATAAAGTGTGTTTAACCCTTACAATTAAATTTTCTATTTTAGACTGCCTTTAAAACTTAAAATAAGAATTAGATACTTTCAAACATCAATAATAGTGTTTGAAAGAAAAATCAGAATGATTTTTCTCCCTTGCAATATAACCTCACTATCTAAAAGTGAAAACTATTGAGTTCTGATTTTTCCCGACCCAATCTAAATCCAAATAAAAATTACATGACTTTTTTTTTAACCTTTCTAATAGAAAACTATAAGCTGCGTAATGGTTTCTAAACCTGAACAAAATTTAAACTGGAGTTTCAACTTACTGCACTGCCTTGCTAAGCACAATAGTCGTACCCCAACTTTTCAACAAAATCAGAGTTATTAACCAGAGGTTGCTCTCTGTTTCGTATGTGTTATTAATAAAATGTTTTGTAGTCATTTGTGATTGGACACTTTTTTTTTTTAATCTGCTGAATAAAAAGTCATCACAACAAAATATATGGAGGCGCAGCTCTTTAAAATGCAATATCTCAGTTTGAGCTCAATTGCAGATTCTACTATGTGCTTAGCAAGCACGGCAATATACATTTAGTTCGCATAGTCAGCGGAAACCTCGTTCTGTGGCTGAAGTTATGCTTATTCATTTCATGAAGAAGTAAAATTAGTTCTTCACTTAAAGGACGTTGGTTTTGTTAAAGAAGTTTCTGTGTAGAGTTGTTGTGTTGAGAGAGTTTTAATAGATGATAGCGTTGAATTTTGCTTGGAATTTGCAATAAAGGTAGATGTACTTACTTTAATATAGTTTTTATTTTATTATTTATTTATTTATTTTATATTTTGTGCTACTTTAAATACACAGAACGTTAATAATTATTATCTTAGTACGATTTGAACTCTGAATTGTTTTACATATAAAAATCTTTGAAAGATATGTAAACTATTTAAATTAAGTTATTAAATTTTTTGTAAATATGCTGTCATAATGTTAGTAATATTGCATATTAATATAAAATTTTGGAAAATATCTAAATACCAAAAGCAAATTAACAATTTTTAATAGAAAATTGATAAATCTATGATATAAAATTAAATATGTGTGTGACAGTTTATTTTATACATACACAAAGTAGAGGAAGTACATAAAGAAAATCAGTTAAAAAGTGAGGTAATGCATTTTGTATGAAAGAATTCATATTAGTAAATGAAAATTTTTGTGCATAAGCACTTATCAATAATGAAATAATTTTACCTTTCAGTGGCGATATGTAATTTTTTGTAAGCAATAATTTATATACTTTTAATATCAAAAATACACTAATAGTAGGCCAATTATAAAATCTGTTGTGTTTACAAAAGTTGGAATTTAATAAAAATTATTTTTTACCTAATTGAGCAGTGGTTCACTTATTACAAAATATTAAAATGTGTTTTTAACATAAATTTCTGTACTTATTTACTATTGTTTTAACATTTTCAATTAAAAATTGTGCTGTACTAGAGTAGAAAACGTAATGTTTATAAAATAGCCAATATTCAAGTATTTCCTTAAAAACTGGATAAATTTTATTTATCTTTTTTTCTGCTTTCCAAGCTGAAAATTATCGGGGAGTATGACCAGAAATTGAACATTTTAGCACAATTTCAGTATCCAAATTTCATAATTATCCTAAAAGACTAGTATTTGGTACACGATTTTAAAAAAAAAGCCCTTTGATACCTGCAATGTAATTAAATAAGGAAAAAAAACGAAAATAATGGCTCTATGCTTTTGCATCAAGATGTTTAGGGGATTTAAATGAAAAACAAAAATGCAGGATTCAATAAATTAACGCTTCTAACAATTATACAAACTAAAGATTTTCTAGTAATTTCTTTCTTAAAAAATAAATGGAAAAATTCAATTTTTCCGGAATGGAAATAAACCTCCTCGGGAAAAAACGGAAAAAAACCGGTTTTTTTCCGACCATTTTCATCTCTAGATATGATATATGCGTATAAATAGAGCAACATAATTTTAGCCCACATTTCCTCTTCATGTAGTTTTTCCGTATTTGACATGTGCTAAGTAAGCCTGGATTTCATTTCTTGTTGGAATGTACTTACTATTATCTAGAACGTCCACGGAATTAGATCTTATTTAATAAAGTAGTATATACTTTGCTTATTTAAAGAGCAGTTATTGATGTTCAGGTTTTCGCTTAATTATCTTTGGCTCCCGGCAATCCCTGAGGTTTAAGATGCGGTGATTTGCAAAAGACGAAGCAAATCGTACTACAAAATTCCATCATGGTGTCTCTAGTGGATTCCTTGAAAGGAATGAAAGTTCCGTAATTGCTGTGATTAGTTAGCCTAATCATAAGTGAAAATATTGTCTTTCTTGCCACTAATGTGTTTGAAATAACAAAAGCGGAGAAATTTCTTATTATTCAATATACATAACCAAGAATTTGGGCATATCACGGGAATTCATTAGTATTTTTCAAAGTATTGCTCGACATTCTGCAGTTCACCATTAACATTTATGTCTCACTAAAATGTCCTTTGACTTACTAATTAGATTTTCAAATTCTCTGCCCATTTTACGTTCCATTTTAGATTCTTTACTGTTATGAAAATTAATTTCATAGCAGTTTTCTTGTTATTGCTTATGAAGTTGTTAACGTGAATGATGCACATGTTACCGTAAGTAAATGTATCAAATTATGAGCAAACAAAAATGTATGTTGTGCAAACATTACATTCATTTCTGTAACTAAGCTATAGAACCTTTATTCATTTGCATCTTACTAAATCTTGCGCACCACCAACATTTGAACTTCAAAATTAAATATCTGAGATATTTAGTACTTTAGTGATATTGAGTTCTAGTCCTTAACGAGTTTACAGTAAACTTTACAGTAAAACTTATATTCCTACTTATAGTTTACTGTAGCTAAGTTCCTTTAGTCATTCACATCTTACTAAGTCGTGTTCAGTGGTACCACTATCACTTGAGCTTAAAAACTGAATTTGTGTGATAGTTAGTACTTTAGACATTTTGCACTTTGTACCTTAATGAGTCAACGCTAGAATCTCAATTATCCGAAACTCTTTTAACCGTAACCTCTTTTAACCAAAGTCATGTTTCTCGAATTCTTTTTTTATATCAGTAAACAATGTCACTTCAAACTCGCTGAAAAAAAAGGACACGTCTTTCTTTTCAGTATTGAACTCTATCATTTTTTTAGATCATATGCGTCAACTTTTGATAGTCTAACTTTCCTCAATTTCCTTTGCATATTTTTTGAAAATAAAAGGAAGAAAAGGGAGTAAAAATAGATTTTTATTATTTAAAAATAAGAAATAATCGCAGTTTAGAAAAATTTGCAAGATTTATTTAGAGCTGATCATGGCGATGATGATTTCTACGTAATCACTAACGGCGGATAATTTCTGATTACAAAGGAACTCACTTAAATTGAAAAAGTGAGCATTTGCAGCAAAATAAAGAAACTTAATCTTTATATGTAAAAATAAATGTACCTATGTATGTATCTTTGTACCTATGTATGTATGTATGTCCTTTATAGACTCAAAAACTACCCGTCGGATTTCTCTAAAAATTTCAGTTTGTTTGTGTCCTCACTGAGCAAATCAAGAAGTCAATTTAAAAAAATTCTGACATGTAGTTCTTTTTTTATTTCAATATTAGTTGAGACTTCCACATAAAATATCTATTTTTAAAAGGCTTACCTCCATTCAAATCATTATTTAGTACTTTATCTCAACTTCTTCTCAATAGCTAATTTTATTTTTGATATTGTCTTTGCTTCGCGTGGTTTTCTGAGGCTTCTCAGAATCTCAATTCAAATAGTTAAGAAGGCTCTCAATTCAAATAGTTAAGAAATGTTTCTTTCGTGAGTATTCACCTTGAATATATAATAATTTTGTTTTTTATTTTTTTCAAAAATAGAAACACATTATTTTAGAAAATAATCCTAGATAAATAACACATTTAAGTTTGATTTCACGTTGTCCTTCACACCGTTTTAACTGACCACGTTGTCACAAAAAATACCTTCTTGAATTTCGCATGTTGCATAAAAACCAGGGCTGCGGAGTCGGAGTCGGAGTCGAAGAGTCGAATTCGGACTGATTTTGTACCAAAGGAGTCGGAGTCGGAGTCACTGAAATACATGTAGACTCCGACTCCGACCACCTCCGATTTGGATGAAATTTTATGGAGGCTAAAACATATCTCTGAAACTAACAGATACAAATTTTCAGCGTCCAATATCCAAATCCTAAGCATCTAGGATCATTAAAAAGGGCTTCAAAATGGCGGGTCTGTTTTATGAAACGAATTGCTATGTTTGGGCTTATGCAAGTGAATGAAAAATATTTGTCGCAAAAATGCAATGTGTTAAAATAAAGTCTGGCTATTTAACACGAAAAGATTAGTTTGTACGGGGTCAAATGACAAGAGCGGTACTTGTCTTTTGCTCTGGTGAAAATGGACTTTTTGGGAGGTCACAGTGACCTCCGAGAATTGAGGTAAATGTGGTGAAAGTACCTGCGAGAATTCTTGAGAAAATTGAACTTTTTGAGAGGTCACAATGACCTCCCATGACCTCCAACTGGGATACCCCAGCTTGCTACCCCCCCCCCCTAAAGTGAGTCCTGGCTACGACCATGAATAAAAATGAAACTTTTAAAAATGGACTTAAGATTTCAACCTTTGTTTAGGGTTTTTCCCTCTTCACATTTGGGTAAAAAAAATAAATTATAAACAAAAAGCAGGAGTCGGAGTCGGAAATTTTAAAATCCCGGAGTCGGAGCCCTGATTGTAACACGCGCGACGCCGGGCATATCCACTAGTCAATTTATTTAGAGTTTAATTTTAGATGCTGAAATAGAATAGAACTTCAGGAAAATAATTTTGTTTAAAAAATATTTATTTTCCTAGCGATTTCCCCGTAGAACAGAATGTACTTTTTGCGTGAAAAATGGAGCTTTTATTGAGATTCCAACCTGACATCTTTCAAACGCAAAATGGAATTTTATATCTCTAAAGTATCTGTGGAATATACTGTTTGTATACTATTTATATCTCACAGACAGTTCCCTGCTCTGCCAGCTGTGATATGAAGAAAAGTGCGCTTTATAAAGGCATTGTATTTTCTGTCTTCAAAGCTGTCATTTTTCTTTGATATGATTTCAAATGCGCACAGTTTATTTCGTGTCAAAAATGTGAAACATTGGCTAAATCAGACGTCGTTTGTTGGAAGATAGGAAAGTCGTCTTCTTGCGCTGTTTCGAAATTTATTAAACATTAAACATAGTATTTCGACAGGGAAATACAAAATGCGAGTTTTTATTGTGGATGAAGATCCATATTGTTTTAGGATTAAATAGTCACTGTATTTTATTATTCAAGTAGAAAAACTACCTCTTTAAGTTGATTTATTTAAAAAATCGCATTGATTTCCCTACACTGTAAAAAAATTAATGTTTTTACAGTATTTTACAGCTAATTTTATAGTAATAAACTGTACAGTGTAATACCTCTACATTTTACGGCAATAAACTGTAAAATTTCTAACTTTACAGTAAGAAACTAAAATCGGTAGTTTTACAGTTCATTACTGTGCATTTTACAGTTTTTAATTCGAGCCTCGGCTGCCAGTATTATACTGTAAAAATAACAGTTTTTTTTTGCAGTGTATTAAGATAACGGGGACACGAAGGCTAAAATGTATACGTCCAGAAACATGCTTTACTATGCTCTATCGATTGCATTTTTTTTTTTTTTTTTCATTATTACACTATCGTAAGTTTTCCTGGTTAAATCTCTCGCATTTCATTAACGCTTATTAGCTGTAACCGTAAATGCTGCTAACACCAATGCAGTGAACTCTCACTTATGCGCCGGCCCAAGGGACCAACAGTAAAAGGCGCATAAGTGAGAGACGTATAAGTGAACAAGCCTATTTAAAGTACTAAAATGCAACATAGGTTCGAATGAGAGAATGAATAAGAATGTTTCTTTCGACAAGGGACATATTATTATGGTTTGGCAATTGCTGTAATGTTACTTCAATATAAAGAGAAAACAAAACTTGTAGCATGTCGGAGTACAAACTGTTTCCTTTAAAACGATCCATAATAGGTAATTGTCCCCAAACTCTAGTTCATCCGGAAAAAATGGCTTCCGTGAGCAAAAAAGGCGAAAGATTAGAGAGGAACGTGAAGAAAAATGCTTAGTTTTTAGAGAAAATATTTTTCTTTTTTACATTTAACGGAAAATTCGACGCACAAGTGAAATATTTATCGTTAGAGCGACGCTTAAACGAATGATACTATCATTATTTTGCTAAGGAATGTGCTAAAACTATTTGAAATCGTCGTATAAGGGAAAAAGGCGCATAAATGAGGCGGTGTATAAGTGAGAGTTCACTGTACCAATTTGTTGGTGCTGCGGTGTGACTTTCAACGTCACATCCTCACCACGTAAAATATTGCTTTTTTATTACAAAGCTTTTTTTCGGCAGAAAATTAATGTGTTAATAGTTTAATGGTTACTTAGGCAGTAATATATAAAATCAAGGCCACAGAATAAAATTCCTTGATTAAAGTTCAAATATATACGCTTTTATCTCATACCAGCAACAATATATTGTACAATATTACACAACTAGTCAAAGTATTGCAAGTTCGATAAATGTAAGATTTTTTTAAGAAGAAAACAAAGCAGGGATGAAGATGTAGTAGTATTTTCAAATAAACTGATATTTTTTTATTTCAGTGTATTAAACTAGTTTAAAACAAGACACATAGTTAAGTAATTGAGCAAAATAAATATTTAACTGCTGGGCAATTCCATGCAAGTGTGGAAAATCGTTGAAAAAATTAAACTCGAGTAATGTGACTGTTCTGCATATTTTTTAGTTTAAAAATGTTAGAAGTTTCTTATTTATAGCAATTTTTTGTTAGGAATGTAGTTTTTTAGTTTCGGAATACTTTGAAGTTGGTATTAGAGTATTTTATTTTCAGTGAAGCAAATGGTCAAACTTTCAACATTGATAAGTTTCAATTTTTTCCATTAGATAAATGTGACAAAGGAAGATTGTTGTTTATTACACTTTAAATTAATATTGTGAATTGATGAAACAAGTGTTTTCAATTTAATTAAGTGATTTATGTCAATTTCAAAAAGGCACTGTTCTATGTAACGTAAGTTACCAAAAACATGTTAAAGTTTTTACAGCAAATAAAGAAAGGGCAATACAATGTTAACTATGTTATATTTTCTATCTTATAGATGTGTACTAAGCAAATAACAGTACTTTTCTTTTAAATATTGTTTAGTTAATTTTTTGTGCTACAATCAAAACGTGTAACGTAAGTTACCCACATATGCAGATAACGTAAGTTACCTTAGTAGAACTTCAATACTTGTATTTCGAAATAAAGTAAATTGTAAATAAAACCTATGTGGTTAATAGAAGTAATTTATTCAATAATTCTTTTAATTGTACTACTGTATTTACTTAATTTAGATTACTCATATTTCTTAAAACGTCTGTTTTTAATAAGATTACAATACACCTTTATTATCAATTACTTGCTTCTTTTTGGCTATTAAGATATTAATTCTCTTTAAACAATATCACTGCATTCAGAATATTTAGCAGGTAATGTACTATGAATTATTCAAAAATGACTTCTGTTATGATTTAAAGTTATCAAATATGTTTTGGAAAAAACAAATATAAAAATAGTTTATCTCTTTCAATTGAAATATATTTTGTTTTGCATTAAAATGCCACTGAACTCTGCAGAAAAGATGCGCTGTAGAAGGGGTATGAGAAAAGTCATGTGGATATTACAGATTCATAAATAAAAGTCACTCTTGATAGTATTGAAATATGTTAGAAAAAGCAAAATGTATCAAAAAATTTTCTGAAGATCCGCACATTCACAATGACCATTTAAGAACCAGAAATGAGCAAAATGTAGGGTTTCGTTTAGTTGTATTTTAAGGAACAAGAAGAAAAAACAGAGATAAAAGCTGGTGACTGGTGTGTGGTGAAGTACGAAAATACATTGTATCCTTGAGTTGTGACGATTATTGAAGAAAACGAGTTTAAAGTAAAAGTAATGGCTGCTGTTGGAACCAATCAGAAATGGCCAGAAACGACAGAGGAAATTTATTATAAGAGAAAACATGATTCGAAAATAGAATTACCTGAACTTGTTAATACCAGCGGCCAGTATGCATTTAAAAGTCTTATGTTTTGTAATATTTTTGATTGATCATTGAGTTTGGCATTAAATTTCTGTAAATTTAACTCATAATTGTTAATTTTCAGTATTTTGATCTAAACTAAGCTGTAATTTTCATTCATTAGTTTTTGTAATAAATATATGCTTGTAAGTGAATTTTGTAACGTAAGTTACTGTAACGTAAGTTACCCAGTTATAAATTCTCATAAAATTCAATTTTCAAAATAAAATTTTAAATTTATGAAAATTAATTCCTAAATATTATAAGAAACTGATAAATTATACTTCAAACAAGAAAACAACTGTAATAGAGCAGAAATTTGCCTTAGAACCAATTTTCATATTATGCCGTTCCCTTTTTTTGTAACGTAAGTTATTGCATTATTTTTGACTGCCAAATTTTGTAAAATTTAAGTGCATCGAATATTTTTGCATTTTAATTTTGCTTTTGACTGACATTTTCATTGAATGCTTTTGTACAAGGTTTTTATAACAATATTTGTCTGTACTAAGGAGCTAACTGCATAAGAGTTGGTCAAAATGTAACGTAAGTTACCGTGGAATTGCCCTGCTGATGAAATTGCGTACAAAAAAGTTCAAGTTATCAGACGCAGGAATCTATTTGGTTCACCGGAATAAAATGAAATAGTTATTTCAAGTTCTTCTCAGAAGAAAGGATAAAAAGTTGGCGCAACTGAACAGAAAATCCTTTAATATGATTTTTATCGTTTTGATTATAATCACAGCAGGGTGTCTTTCAGGCATGTCATTCCACAACGTTTTGCAACACTTCTTCTGGTAATCCATGATTCTGCACTTTAATTATGATGTCAATTTGAATTATTGTTTTTTGATACCTGGTTCATTCCAGTGAAAATGGTAAAAATCAGTCCTGAGACTGATTTTTGAAAATCAATTTTAATAAATTCCGCTAATTAAGTATTTTTTATTGGTTCTCCATTTAATTTTGTGTAATTAAGTATCAATTGTTTAGATATATTCCATTTATAAAGGACAAAAAAAATTGTCAGAAGAAGGAGAAAATGTCATGTCCCAGCTTCAAATTACAATAGAAGTTAGAATGTGATTCAAGACTAAGCTTAAATGTAACAACAAAATAAATTACACTGCATTACACAAAAGAGGCTTCTGACACCATTTCTACAGATTATTACGCAAATGAAAAAAATTTCTCACGAAACACTATTATTTATCCATGTCCCTAGATTTTCTATGTTTCAAATTGTCCAGTCTGTTACAAGCTTTTTGAAAATAAAATAAACCATATTTTTTTAAAAATATAAGCAGTATAACTGCCATGATTAGCTTGCTACATTCAATTATATAGTCAGTAATCAAGATGAGCTTAATTCTTTTCTTATGATAGTTGATTTGAACTGTTGGATGTCCACTCTGTTACAGTAGTATTAATGATTTAAAAAATATATTTTTTCTTGAAATTTCAGACAGACTTACAGATTTAGGCTGTTTATTCCACTTTATGCTTGTTCTGTGATTCTAACTTTTCTTTACGACTACAAAGATATTTTTAAAGGCTTATTTGTCCACTCTGTTGCACAAAGTAATCAAAGCATTTAAAATCCTTTCAAAAATTAGTCATGTACTAGTCATTTACACTTCATTATACACAAACCAATTTAGACTCAATAAAAAAATGATTAGTTGGCGGAAATTGTTTAAGTTGATAAACTTAACTGAACAGTTTCAGACATGATTTGTACCATTTTCGTTGGAATGACCCATCTCCACTATTACTCTTTAAGAAGATCAGCCTAGCTCAAAAACTGCTTATGTTATTGCTATAGGTGTAAGTTTATATACATGCATTTGTAATGCAAGCGAAGTAAGATACTGTCTGATTTTCTTAGATAAACCCATCCGCGTGTTTACGCATGCGTCAGGTCTTCTCTGATCTTACCAAAATAGGGGTGATAGGTAAGATAACGATAAGGGGAAGAATAATAAGAAGCATTTTAAGCCGTATCGAACAAAGTAGAACGATGCCAATTTCAAATACATAGTTTAATTGAATATGTCAAAAGAATAGCAAATGCAAGTTTCAAATTGAAAACTTCGGAAAGTTCCCACTCACAACTCATCACCCCTTTATAAAGTGGAATGGTTCGCGAATGCTAGGTGTGGCTTTCACGGATGGACAGTAATAAAAGTGAAGCATGAACGAGAGAAAGTGAAAACCATTTCAGAAAAAAACAATAAGCTAGTTTCTACCCATTTCCTTTCTATTCAAAAATTAAAAATACATTTTTCATTCAACAGACAAAAGTACAGTTTGACATTTCATTTCCTTCATTAATTTTTTCATCAAGCATTTTCTCTTCATTTTTAATCGATTGGTAGATGTTAGTCCTTTTTTGATATTCACAAGTTCTAAAAACAAAGCCCAATTTTTTTTTCCGTTTCTTCCATTTAGTATCTGTCTTGTCACCTACAGTCCGCGTTTTTCTTATGAGACCAAACATCAGACATCAAAGTCGAAGACAAATGAAACTCTCGAAAGAGAAGAACGAATATTGTTGCAAAAGAAGAAGAAATTATAGATAGTAAAGATCGGTAATGGAAAACTGATGAGATCCTTCGTGATAAATGGGAGAGAAAAAGTTAAACCAAATCTTCGGGGAGCGAAAATTCTTCTTGCTGTTTTTGATTGTTTTATGTGCTACATGAAAGAGAAAGATAGCTTTAGATTGTTTTTAAGTATATTTATGTACATAGGAAGCTCTATTCTTTCCAGAGCTAAAATAATTACTAAAATCTAATTTTTAAGGCATCCAAAAATGTTTGAACTCAAATTTCTAAATCTTATAAAATAGAGCACTTTTTTTTCCCGAGATTTTAATCTGATAAATATGAACAACTGAGCTGTTTTGGGAGGATGAAATACTCGTAAGTACACATTTACAAAAAATATAAATTTACTCTATCTTTAGAGAATATTATCGAGAATGGTCTGGAAAATATTGAACTTAGCCGTAGAATTGGTGACCGTTTGGCAATACATTGCCAAATAAGCCTCCCAACATGGCATTCTAAATCCAGTGTCAATTTAGCGATATTAGACGGAGTTTCTGCAGACCTGTGTGAACATTTCCTATTAACATCGACCAATTCCTTTCTCATAAAGTTTTTTGGAGTCAAATCTCTGTTAAACTGTCTTATTTGCGTAGGCTCTGGGTTCTGGGTGCCACCTAAATTACACTTCAGAAGTATTTCAATGCTCAAAAATGTTACTTTACATCTTAAACAGACAACGAATAATCAAATTAAGAAAGATTTACCTAAAAATTAATTCACAGATACATAATATTGAATCTTTTTAATAATAACTATGTAATAGTTCAAGCACTTTTCTCCCTATGCGTAAAACTACAAAATTAGAAAATGCATAATTAAAAAAAAAAAAAACATCAAATTGTAAAGCACAGCTAAGCGCTGTTAAAAAGTATCAGAACTAAAACTGTCTTAAAAACTTTGGTGGTAGGCGAATGTGAAGCAAAGTGAAATGGTTAAGATAACGAATCTGTTTCAAAACGAACAAACTAGAAATGTGTTCTTAAAATTGGTGGGCATAAAGAAAGAATAATGTCTTTTAAAGAATAAATAAATGAATCAATAAGTGAAAGAATGTGAATAAATCAATAAATGAAAAAATGCGTGATTTAGTAAATGCATACATAAGCGAAGGAAATTAACTATTTCACTCTGCCCCATCCACTTTGCACCGCGTGCACTTAACAAATTACGTAGAACATTTAAAATCAAAACTTGTCTAATATAAAATAAATAAGGACTGCAGTGGATATCAGTAAGTCTCAATTAATAGTTTAAATAATTACAAAAATTTTATCATTTTATAGACGCAAGAAATATTTTGGAAAAACCACGAATATTACAATAAAGTTATTTGCAATTCACTTGTATAATTTTTATCGTTGATCTCTAAAGCGATTTATTTTATTTATTTATTTATTTATTTATTTATTTATTTTTTTGATGGGAATCAACTACATGTCAAAAACTTAGTTAAAATATTGCTAGATCGGTGGCACTGAAAACAGTGAAAATATTTTACCATTTCATTTTGCCCCACTATTTCACTTGCCCCACGTTTCCCTACATCTAAAAGTGTCGTTTAGTATACTATCACGATTTCAAAGCCATAAAATGAAATCAGCTCTTCAAAACATCAATGAATAAAGATTTCCAAAATCGTAATTAGAGCCCGTTAATTTTTTCTGTCCATTTGAAAAGAATTCAAAATAATACAAATCTTTAACATTATTTCCTTAATTGACAAAATAGCTGTTATTGAAAAAAAGACATAATTCAAAAGTCTTATTAATGATTAATTACTCATTCAAGTCTGAAAGTAAATTAATGACAAAAAAAATTTTTATTTTTAACCTTTTTATTTAAACGGAAATCTCTCCATTTTTTGCCGAAATAATTGAATCATTATCTGTCACGCTTCAAATATCAAAGGAGAATGTAATGCAATAACTTAGTCTTTGAATTTTGGACAAAGTAGAAATTTAATTAGAACAATTTTAATGAGATAATGGAGTAATTTATCTAAAGTTATTTATGATCAATCGATTTTAAAGCTGTAACATAAATTGAAGTATTACACTAACCAGCAAAAACGCACTTTTTGTCCGTGTTCTGGTTTTAAGAAGTCAGTTCTTACTAATTTTTGGTCGAGAAAAACGAATATATAAATCATTTTTCTTTATTAGCTCTTTTTTTCAAGATACACTAAAACCTCCTGGAGAGAGATTCACATTAACTACCGAGTAATTTTATGGTAAATTTAAAAAGAAAAATATATATGTTGCGCAACAAATGTAACTAAATGTGTCCTGATTCATTAAGCAATGTTTATTTTTCAAAAACCAACGACTGCTTTTATCCGTTTGCTCTAAACACTTTATTTTCGACTGATCCTGTACGTCAAAGAAGGATCATCTCTTGTAGTAGTCAAGCAGTATTTTGCAAACTCTAACTCAGCTCAGTGACTCTAATACATGCGTTTCATTGCAGACATAGCTTAGAAAAACCTTTACCCATGCTCATCGCTCACAGATCCAGTTTTCAGGCAAAAATTCCGAGAGGTGTTGAGAAAATGACACCTCAGAGATGCAATGCTTTAATATTCTGCAATATGCAATGATTTAATGTGACCTTCAATGGTCACAGAAACTTTGTAGGATTTATTTGACTAACTGTGTTTAGTTCTGTCGACTTCTCTGCTACTTAGAAATACTTGCAACTAGGGATGCACCGATTAATCGGCAGTACCGATTAATCGGTCATAATCGGCCAGTGTGCCGATTATTAATAATCGGCAAAATCTTGCCGATTAATCGGCGAATTTTATAAATTTTATATTATCTTTTAAAGTATACCTTCACCAAAAAACTATGATAAATTGTTCTATTAACAGCAAATAAATGTAATTTTCTGAAATCCTTACTATAAAATACAGTATGAAAATATGTACAGAGTAAAAACAAAACAAATAGTTCATAGAAAACGTAAAACTGATTGGAATTTTAAGAGATAACCCTCTGCGAAACCCTGAAATTTTAAGTTGGAATTCAAAAAGATGAATATTTCATTTCATTTATAATCAGTCAAATTTTGCTGATCAACATACGGAAAAGATGTTTTAAATAAAATTAATTCAACGATGCTTGAACACAATATTACGATGGATAAATTTATAAACAATAAATAAATATTTTTTTGCAAACACAAGAATTACACGTTTTACGAAAGTCTAGTGAGTAAAAACAAAACAAATAATTTAAAGAATGAAGTACAAAATAATAATAATAAGTTGCCTCTCGGTTGATATAAATGATTTAATAATTAATATTCCTATTCTGAATAAATCTACACTTATAGACAATGTTGCAATATTTTTCATGTCTCGATATTTTTCTCGTTAGCTTATTGCTTTTAAATAACCTTTAATTTTCAAAGAACAAAAGTCTTGAATTAAATGGCTACTTATAGTTGAAAATAAATTTAAATTAAGAACACCCCTAAATTCAAGTGCTCATCACAGCTCCCCCCCTATTTGCTTTAATAACTATTATGTCTAGTGTGTAAATGTAATTTTATTTACAAAAATATTTAAAAAATTTCAAAGGAAGTAGATAAAATTTTGAAATTATTTAACATGGAAAAATGGAGAAAAACAAATCTTTTGTCAAAAACAAATAAGTAACCATTTCTAATATTGGAATTGTATTAGAAAGGGAAAAAACAGTGAGGGTGAAATTGGTATTATAAAAAATAATAAACCCGAACATTAATCGGCTCTGCCGATTAATCGGCCGATTCTCATTCGCCGATTAATCGGTAATCTGTAATCGGCCAATTTGCTTATCGGTGCATCCCTACTTGCAACACATCCTTAAGGTAGTAGTCTGGTAACTTATGCCTATTTTCATGACTTCTTTGGAGGGTGGTTTTTTATAGGAAAATGAAAATGAATTATCTTGAGTATTAACAGTGTTTTTATTTATATATTAAAAATACAAAAAAAAAATTATTTGAAATAATTTAATAGTTTATTACTATTATTATTGTCACTCGAAGTTGGAACCTCAAAAAAAAATGCACGTGGGTGGCCCGGGTGATTTTGGCTCTTGATGTTATCTGAAATCAAATATTCTTGATTATTCTTAATCTATAGACATGACATTCTGGTCGGAACTACTGAAGTTAAATTTCAAGGGTAAATAACAAAATGGCGGACTTTCAAAAAAAAAAGAGTCCTTTTATTTTAGCAAAGAAAGGGTTGTAAAATAAAAAGTTAGGAGATAAAAAAATTCTCTTTAGTTCCGACGAGAACTATAAGTGTGTAGAACAGCCTGTTAACATTTGAAAGCAATTGGTTCAGTAGAAGAAAAGTTTGGACCCGGGCCGACCAGAAAAACAGTGTTTTGAGAAAAACGCGTTTAAAGTTCAACAACAAACTCCGAGGCGCTCTAGGAAACTCGTTATAACTCCCGAAATATTTCGAATTTCTGTCTAAAATTTTCACAGTATATTCTCAAGACATTGTACTTTCAAATTGGCAAAAAAATCGAGTTTTTGAACTCAAGTTACCAGACTACTACCTTAAAGGTTGGTCTCCGAGGCGCTCTAGGAGACTCGTTCTAACTCCCGAAATATTTCGAATTTCTGTCTGAAATTTTCATAGTATATTCTCAAGACATTGTACTTACAAATTAGGCAAAAAAAAAATTCGATTTTCTGAACCCAAGTTACCAGACTACTACCTTAAGGCTACAGTGAACACTTTTTTTTTCAATCATTGATATATATGTCTAAAACTTTGTGTGCTTGTATAGTTACTACATCTAAAAGCATAAAAAAATTGGTGCAAAAACAATGATACTTTTTTTGTAATTTAAAATTCAAAAATTTTTTTGACAAAATTTAAAAATGCTCCATGCGTCACAATTTTTTTTCAAACTTTGAATTTCCACTTAATTTCCAACCATTAACTACCTATGACCCTATGAAAATCTATTTTTCAGCTGAAAAATGCATATAAATTTTCATTTTCAGCCATCTTTTTTTGAACTATCTCATAAAACATAATATCTAATGCATAATATTAAGCAATCATGCCTAATGATTGGAAATTAAGTGGAAATTCAAAGTTTGAAAAAAATTGTGATGCATGGAGCATTTTGAAATTTTGTTAAAAAAAATTTTAAATTTTAAATTTCAAAAAAAGTAATCATTGTTTTTGCGCCATTTTTATGCGTTTAGATGTAGTAAATATAAAAGCACACTAAGTTTTAAACATATAGATCAATGATTGAAAAAAAAAAAATTTTTTTTGCTTCCACTGTAGAGCCTTAAAGCCTTCTAAGGGGTGCTCTTCTCTTCGCCTCCAAATGTTTTATCAAAAATAGGGATCTTCATAACTCTGAGCATTTAAATGTTCATTAAAAAATACTCTCCCAAACCTTTGCAGCAAAAAATCTATGGAATTACCCTTTAATGTACTGGAGAATCATCTTTGTTCTCAAAGTTCTTCATAATACCCGACAGAACAAGCATGGGTAAAAGCAACAATAGGTGGATCTGTTGCAGACTGATTTTCGGCATTTCTCGCTCCAGAATTTAAATTTCTTGAAGTCCCATGGTGTTTTATGCGGTGATATTTTTTGTCACAACCAGAAGTCGAAGTTTAAAAGCGCTTAGTTCCATGGAGGGCGCTTCTTTTTGCCTCAAAAAATAGAACATTAGTGGGGTTTCGCTACTTTATTGGCTCTATATTTTAAAAAATAGAGCTAATTTAAATTTTTTATGGTGATTTTCATGTTTAATGAGGCAAAGTACTTCGAAAATAACTATTTTTAAGCGGAATACAATTTTAGTGTCGAGTAATGTTATTGGTAGAAAATTAAGTGGCAAGTACAGTAAAATCAGTATATTTTAAGACATTCTAGAAGCAGCTCTTTCTGTAGGTAAGCAACATTCGTAAATGGATAAACTTTTAAAAAATAATAAATTAATTTCTTTTTTCAATAATACAGATAACGGAGGTCTCAAGCAAAGGTAAACAAGTAAAGAAATATTAATTAATTATACCACCCCACTTGGCAAGTCTAATGTGGCATGCTAAATAGCCAGTGTTACCACGCTTGGTGCGCCTATCGCCTATTTGGCGAGAAAGGGGTACCCAAACCACAGATTAACCCAGTAGAGTCCCGAAAACTCGGTCTAAAGTGGACCGAAAAGTGGCAGAGTTTGTAAAAATGCGGGGTTATCAGAAATCAGGCTGCAGCAGGCTTTCTCCCTGTTTTTTTCTCGGTCTGTCAGTGCCAGTAGTGGCGGAAACTTATAGATTCGGACAAATTATCGAATACCGCGTTTTCTGGAATATAATGTAGACTTTTAATTAAAGTTCTGAATGTGTGTGTGTGGGGGGGGGGGGTGTGGTGGGTGTGTGTGTGTGGATGGGTGGGTGGGTGGGGTGGGGGGTGATAACTTCACTTTGTTGATACTGTCCTGTTAAAATTTGCAATATTTTTAAATTCTTGATTGAGAATATGCTCTTTTTCAATGCGCATGTCTAAATGAGAAACCCCCAATTTCACAAGCTGCATTTTTGCTGCAGTTATATTCTAAAAAAATTCAAACTCTCTACTATAGTTATAAATAACATAACACATTTGATGGATAGAGACAATCAGAAATATTTGTAATCTCCGGACAGATATATTTCACGAACTAAAATTCGAAAAATACACTTCAACTATTTTTGAAACAGTTTTGTGAATTGACATTTAGTCAAGTATAAACTTATTTTAATAACTAATAAAGTAGTTTCTACACCCTCTTTATCAAGCACTTAGTGTGAAGCTGAGTATTTTGTAAAAATATACATAATATTTCTGTTAAAGATACTTTTCTCCGTTGTTCGTATGGCACATAATGTATAGAATATTTTATTGAAATTTGTTAAATAACGATTGGTTTTTATCTTGATGGACAAAATTTGTATTTACCTGTAGCAAGTGCACAGGTATATCATCTTAATTGGAAAATGACTGTTCAAAACATAACTTTTAAATAACTAAGTGAAAAAAAAAGGTTTATATACTTCGTGCCGCATAAAAAGTTTGTCGAATGATATCATTCAAAAAAATTCTCCAGTTTCGAGTTTTAATAGATTTATGTTATAAAGTTCACTGACACAGCTGGCCATTTTAGCATACTTTCTCATAAAAATAAAAGGACGAAAAAAGCATTAAGTGCTATAAGTGGCGGTAGTGCATTGTAAAAATACAGCAAAGTCAATGAAAAAAAATTAAAATAAATAAAATAATTAAATAAATATAGAAAAATTTAAAATTGGGAAGTCTGGTTTTGAGATGAGGAAGATCCGCGTCTGACTGTCTATTAGTCTATCATTCTACTGATGTGTCATTATGTCTGCCTCCCCCTCCCCCACCCAAAAAAAAATTTTTTTTTTTTTAATAAACTGTTGAATTCAAACCTGTTTTCCTTTTTTGAAGGTCTCGGAGGGGACACCCGATTCCCATGTTTCACTTTTTGATTTCAGCAATTTTTCGTTCAATTTTGAGCAGTTTACCTTAAAACATCTGAAAAGGTTTTAAAACATATTCCGTCATCTCAAAACTTATTCAATTTTGTCTTAAAAATGAGATCTTTAAACATTATTTTTTTTAGCAAGGCATCATTTGCTTTTGTTATATTAGCACTTTAATCATGTACCAACAAAGAATAGAAAGCAAGTTGTTTGGAAACACCGGCTATAAACTTAATCAAAGCTCTCCCCTTTGGACTTCCAAATTGAACGATCAAAAAGTAGCACTCAAATCCCATCGCAAGATTTATGTTGAGAGATTAATAAGTAATCCTTTTGAAAGAAAATATGCTCCTGCCTTTCGAGATATCCTTTTAGAGTGCCTCTCTGGGGCACTTTTCGCACTTCATTGATTAAAAGTAAATTTGTTTGAAGTTGAGATTTAGTTTGTTTGCGAAAGATTTTCGGGAGTTTAATATTAAATGATATTCATTTGTCTTTTATAAAATGGGCTCCTGCAGTAATGTCCTAAATTGCTGCAATTGTTTGTTTTTGAAGCACAAGTTCTTACGGTGATTTTGGTGATCGTAATTTTTTTTAAATATGTTTACGTAATTGCTACCTGTAATTCAAATTGTATTGCTTACTTTTCTTATTTGAACCCATGCGATAACTTTGCTAAATTTATATGTACACAGCAAAAAATGAACTGTTGTTTTTACAGTATAGTACAGGCAACCGAGGTTCCAATTTAAAACTAAAATGCACAGTAACAAACTGCAAAACTAGCATTTTACAGTTTCTTAGTGTAAAGTTAGAAACTTTACACTTTATTACCGTAAAATTTAGCTGTATTATGCTGTAAAAACAACAGTATAATACTGGCGTTAGCGGTTCCGGATTAAAACTGTAAAATACACAGCTGTAAACCGTAAAATTAGCAATTTTGCCGTTTACTGTAAAATTTCAGTTTTGCAGTTTATTACTGTAAAATTAGCAATTTAGCAGCTTATTACTGTAAAATTAGTCATTTTGCAATTTATTACTGCAAAGTTAGCAATTTTACAGTTTAGTAGTGCAAAAATAGAAATTTTACAGTTTATTACTCTAAAACTAGCTGTATTATACTGTAAAAACAACACTCATTTTTACAGTGCAGTTAATTTCTACTTTTGTACTGTACACGCTGTTCGCCATTGAGTGCAATTCTTCTTCTGCATATATATTTCAACTGCAATAGTGGTATATTTGTTTATCCAAATTTTATATCTTTAGTTGATTTAATTAGCTAACTCACCAGATAATTTAGGGATCTTATATAGTCAGGATTTGTGGATCTTAGAAGCTAAAATTTTGCTTAAGTTAGTTTTAAAAACATTTCTTCGCCGCAATAAAATTTTATCCCGATGGGAGATGATGGAGTGGGGACTACTATGTCACTTGACATGAAAAAACTAATAATTTCAATTGCAGTTTAGTTTCGTATCTTTTCCTCGCAGTCGTATAAAGTTATCAGAAGTGTCGTATTGTAAGATAACTTCAAGAGCAGCAGGTTTACTGTTTATAACTTCAAAATCTTTTTTATGAAGTGTAACATTCGTGCTGTATGTAGACATTTTGGAGTGTCTTATACTTCACGTATTGAAAAAGTAAGAGAGATTGGAGCTGTATTTATTTAAGGTCTGGGAAATAAAGCTTGCAAAATTCTATCACTTTCTCCTAATCTATTCCACTTTGTTAACCAATATAACTTAAAAAGCTGAGCCAAGGCAATTTTTGTCGATTTTTCTTAAATCTTGTCTAACTAAAGAACTTCTTATACCGACGATATTTGAAGGGGCAAGTGGATAAAGGTGATATGGGACAATGTTTTTAAATTTCTAGAAAAAACTTTCAAAAGAGATGCGTTATTCTTTTTTTAATGCATTTTTCTTAACTGGTAAAACGGGGCCATATTCTTAGTTAACAACTATTTCTGTGACTAAGGGGACATGATACTGATGAACTTATCACCTTCACATCCATGGTAAAAAGTAAGTTTTAAAAACTGTCGGATATCACTTTTATCCACTTGCCCCATCATTCGCTCAAATTGTTCGCTGCACTGGTGATATTTTTTTAATGATTGCCCCGTGTAATACTGTACAACTTTTAAAATATTAGGAGTTATGACTAAGTTTTCTTGTATGACATTTCTTACAAATAAAAAATCTGAAGTGAAATACTGGAATTTATGTTAAAATTACATCTTTTATAAACACAGAGTAATCAACTGTAGAAAAAAAATGTTTCGTTTTTTTTTCTAAAGTTGATTTTGTTTCAAAAAAAATCAAAACCAAACTGAAATCCTCGGTTGCAAAAACTTCCGATGCACCAGTAGCAGACTAAACTCATTTCTCTCAAAAAGTAAAGCTTTGATATAAGAAATAACCAAATAATAAACGGTACATTTTGTATACAATAGCTGTACATTTCCTTCAAAAGAATCTGCACTATTTCATCCATACACGCTCGGATAGCCGAGTGACATCTTTTAGCCTCTTGATAAGTGAAGAAAAATAGTTCCTCATAATGAATCTTCACTCAATCTTCGTAAATCTCGCATGACAAGATTAGGTCTTTCACCGGATGAACGAGATTTCATAAGAATTTCCTTTGGGCTTGTAGCTGGAATGTTTCCGTATGAGTAAATTTTAATTTCCGTAGTTATTCTTTTAACTTTAATTGAAAACTTGCGAGTAATTAATTAAAGTTCCATCAAAAAGATCAAACGATTGTGGAGAATAAATGCGTGGATAAATTTTACTCGATAGTGCAATATAGTTTCTCGCCCTTTTTTTGATAAAACACTTGCTTTAGTTTTGAACTACTCCATGAGAACCAATTCTCAGACTACCTCAGACTCCACTGTAAAAAAACTGTGGTACTACTAAAGAATCTCTAGTTGTTGTTTAGTGCCAGCCAGGCTGGCAATTGGGGGTACGCTGCTTCAATTTCCAACTGTACCGTATAAATAAATAGCGTGTTCTTTTCAAAACTATGTCACAACATTGTCTCAAAAATTTTGATTTTATAAAACCACGAACATTGAAGACAGGAAAAATGGGGATGAGAAAAGTTATACCAAAACTTACAGCGCCAGCAATTTCCGCAGAACAATTAGTTTCTTCTCTTACTGCTGTTCTACTCAGGTTGCTACTTATTAAAATGGAATTACCTTAAAATTTTAAGGAAAATGAAAAATCTTGGGACAATTTTTAGCAATGATTTTGAAGGGGAATTATTCTTAAGCCACTAAGAAACCACAGTATAATGTGGTTTGAGAACATCAAAAATGTTTTCGCATGAAATCGTGTATAAAAAATAAGTTTTCTTCAAAAATGGAGTATACTGCCGTCATGAGTTCGCAGCAAAATTGACCCTAAATCCAAATTTTGCTGAAATTTATTTTTACGGATTTTTTGTCGTTGTTCAAAGATATAGTTATCAAAGAAATTTAAAATTTTGTTCCTGCAGTTTTCTACTTATGAGCAAAAACAATTTTTTAAATATAATAGTATTTATGAAGGCTTGAAATTCATGTCTTCTAGTTTTTTCCAGCATTTTTTCCACTTGGAAATAGGGCTCTCCTTCTCATGACGGCGGTATTTCTCAGTGACCCAACCATGCAGTCTACCTCCAATCTGATCCTTTACAGCAAATCCCTGTAGTCATTTTTTGAACTCTGTGGTTAGTACTTTATTTACTTTGATAAGAGCGAGAAAGAGTCGTTTTGTTTTTCATTTTGGTTTATGATAATATTTATCAGTTAGTAATAGACATTTCCGCAAAAAATTATCAATTCGATTGGAATCCCAATCAATTAGAGTTAATCATAACTAGTCAATCAGAAATAACTTATGGCAATATTTCAAGCTATTTTTTTTTGTAATAACTAGGGGAGAGTGGTAATGAATGGGCCATGGTGATAAATGGGCCACTAATAAAATATGAAAAAGTATTTGCATGAATTTTTTTGATGCCACCAATAGATGTAGCTATTTGTTCTACTAAACTCATCCAATTTTCATTCGTTTGCGCTGAGCCATTTTCAAACTAGAGTGGCATGGTCAAGAATCTGACTGAAAAGTAAGTTTTTCCCTTTTTAGTAAAACATTTCCTAGCTAAAATGTACCAAGTAATTCACTGCATACATATGTATAAACTAGTCTTTCCATATCTATAAAATAATCTTAAGATGTATTTTGATGTTATCTAAATTCAATGTACTCAAGAAACCTAAATGTATTCCAAAAGTATAGGTGGAGCTGAATGGGCCACTATGTCATGGTAATGAATGGGCCACCTAAATATTGTTTTTCTTCCTTTTCTTTGGATTTTCGCATTAATATTAAACACAACTGACTGTCATAAATAGATTAAGATTACTGTCGTCAAAATAGGTTTGTAGTAATTTCTAAATATAATTTGCAGATCTATATTATATTCCTATAGTACAATAGACCTCTGGTCGCAGTGCGTGGCTTGAAAAAGCCCCCCTCTCTCCTTCATATTATATTCCTCTACAGTTTAATTTCATTTTCTTTCTTGGTAACTTAAGTTAGATATTTCTTATTCCCGATGTCCAGTAAATTTTTAAAAAAAATTGAATTTTGACAAGTTTGAAAATGAAGATGAAGTTTTTAAAAGTGATTTTTAATATTATTTTTGAAATATATAATTTTTTTTTAATCATAGTGTGTATTATCTGTTTTTTCATATATATTTGATGTTATTTATTTCTTACAATCTCATTATTTAGTCATTTTTCTGCTGCAATTGGTATGCATCAGTTTTATTTTAATTGCATCAGTTTTAATGTTTATATAATTTTAAATCAGTATGATTTTGTATCATCATGTCAAGTGCCACATTTATTTTGTCATATTCAGCAAATAAAAGATTAAATCCACATGTTTTCATTGAATTCATTTAGTTGCCCATTCATTACCTTCGATGGCCCATCAGCCCCATAGGTAGGGTTGAATGGGCCAAATTTCAAAATTTTTATTTTCTATTATAATTCATTATAGCCAGGTGCTAATCCAACTTTTATGACTTTTTTTAGATAGCCAGATAAGTAAAGTAACTAAAACATCAATTTAGAGTTTTAAAAAAAGTGTTAGAAAAAATTACAAAAATTCAAAACCAAAAAGTGGCCCCTTCATTACCACTCTCCCCTACATTATGAAAAAATATTCTGGCAAAAGAATCCTATTACTAAAATGTGTTGGGGAAAACGTCGTCGTGTGTTACCAATCTGTATTGTTTTTTTTTCTTTCTTTTTTTTCAGAAAAAAAAAAAAAACTCTTTTTTTTTCTTTTACAGAAAGTTTCTAGGCTTAAGACTAAAACCTTTTTGAGTGGCACTTCCTCAATTAGTATATTTGTTAAAAGACATGAACAATTTTGGTGAAACATAAAAATTACAAATTATTGCGTTTGCGTGTTTCGGAGTTACATGAAACCTAATTTCTAGTGAGTTGTCGAAGGTTCTTTCATCATGCGTATGGGAAAAAATATTCGACAAACTCTAATCAAAATAGTCTTGCTAATCCTAAACATATTTTCTGGGTTTTCTAGATGAGGTGTTTTAAATTTCGAAACGTTTTTTCTGGTTTCAGTCCGCATGTTTGAACTGCCAACGAGTAAATACTTGATCAATTTTGCAAATATTAATTTAAATTTTCTGCAACCATATCCTTCCGTCTATGCAAAATAAATAAGCAATTTAGTAAATATATGAGTCTTTTAAGCACATAGCAATATTACATGAAATAAAATGTGATTGTAAAAAAATGAATTACAAGACATTCTGTATTTACGCAAAAGGTGTCCTTTTTTTAAAAAAAAAACTTCATATTGATGAACGAATGTTTTGTGTAAGCAAGTTCATCTAAAACAAATGCTTTTCAATTTCTAAAACAACCTTCAAATGAATGCAAGCAATTCCTGTCGTAAAAGTTCGAAATCATTCTTGAAGGCTTTCTAAGCTACTAGGCAATCAAATTTAGTAATACAATAAATGTTAAACCATGCTTACAAACAAATGCCCAATCAACAACAAATGCAAACTGTGTAGGAGGTTTCAAGTTAGTTCTGACTGTACCCATTGGAAAGCAATACTTAGAAACGATGACAAAAACTTGTTTAAGAATAGAATAGTCTTGAATAAACAACTTTAGTGCATACTATATGTCCCAGAGGGTTTTACATCCAAGTGTGTTGAAAATATTATGTTATTGTTTGTCAAACTCATCATAACATTTATCTACGAAACTTCACGTCTCTCAACTAATCTAATTAAGAAAGAAATGTCGAAATTGCAGCATTTACTCTGCTTTATGGAAGTCATAATGTTTTATTCCACATAGAGCAGCTCAAAACTAAGTTAAACAAGCGCTTTGGTAATCATTAATTAATGCTTAATTAAACAATGAAGAACATAATACTTAAAATAATGAAACTTAGGTAGTTTAGAGCGAGGTGCAATGCCATGGAGAATTATTCCTTAGCGCACGTGTTGATCTGAATTTCAATACTTAACTTTGGGTTCTTGTTTTGTTTTATTTTTTCAAACAATTCCATTTTTGCGAAACAGAATGAAAATAATAAAATATTAAGTAAATATATAAGTTAAATAAATAACATTAGTTAAATAAATATGTAATTCACAAATATTCAGAAAAAATGCAGACACCGGATTTGGGGATTGCAGGGAGCCCCATTTTTCAATACAAAAGTGAGCGTAGAATGAAGATATAGTTGACAAAAGATGCATTTTCATTACTCCGATCAAGTCTTTTGCATTGAAAAAAGACCTCCTTGTAATCGTGAAACACATGTCTGAATTTTTCGTACATTCGTACATTTCGTACGTTCTTTTTACATTCACAATGCAGCACAAAGTCATTTATTTATCTCTTAAAAATAAAATAAATCGAAAGATTATTTCTAGAATCACGGTCAGAACATTTTATGAAGTATAAATCCAACGTTAATTAAGCACAAATATGCAGGGATACTGCAGACATGTGTTTCTGCGTTACAAGGAACGCCTTTTTCAATGAAAAAAAAATGTGAGCTAATGGATGCATAGACATCCGACAAAAACCAAAATCAGAAAATGTCTGAATTTGGATTTAGTCTGAAAAACAATCAAATGTCTCCAGAAGATTTTATGTTTTCGCAATGAACAAGATGCATACTTTCACCACAAATGTGACTCTGAAACTAAAAAAATTGGCATTTCAACACCGTTCTCAGCAGTTTCGGAGAATTCACTTTGATTGCGTTTAACTTTATGCCAAAAAACATATGCAAGAGTAATAGATTTTTTTGTATTGTAGCTTTGAACTTGTGGCAGAGGACTGTTTGAAAAAACTCCGGACAGAACTTACATGACAATATTAAGCTTTAGAAATACGTAAGTAGAACTTATTTTATAAAAAAAAAAATATAGCTGCATTATTCTATTTTGAGATATTAATAGCCAAATTTTTGTAGTGTTAACAGGATTTTTAGAATATTACCTTGAAGTGTTAGACAATACGGTTGGGACAGCCAGGGGACTGTTTTTAGCACTTGGATAATTTCTAGAAAAAAAATTAAATTGTTGTCGCTCCAAATACAATTGGGCTACAAAAAATTAATGCTTTTCTTGTATTAAGAGCGATAATTACTTTATTACACTTCATTATTTTTTAAAAACTAGCTCCGGACAGCCAATTACGAGTTTACAGAGAAACGCCCATAATCATCATTTTAAAATAAATATTTAACTGTTAAAGTATTGTATTCATTTTAAACCAACTGTTGAAAAAGAGCGATGACACAAGTAAAACGCCGCAATCTCCCCCCACACCCACATGTTTCAATTTGGCAGCGTACCCCTTTAAGACTTCTGAAACATTTTAATTATAAATTGAAGTTTTTTGCTAATAACCAACAAGATATTCACTGAAGATTTTATTAACACTTTCCTATCCAAGGCCGAGCTCAGCTCATGGTTCCGTTTTTGTTGAAGATGACCAAGCCCGAGCTCAGCTCGGGGTCAAGTTTGAGCTACTGTAGCTATGAAAATAAGGGTTTTTTTTTTCGTTTCGATCCTATTTAGATATTATATATGGACCCTTTTACTTTCTTAAAAAATATATAGATGGCACCACCAATGAGAATTAACTGCAGGAGACGATATAGAATGGAGGCTTATACGAGCTTATTGCGAACCATGTGGTATTGCTCTTTGTGCAAATCCGTGTTTTGAAATGTACCACACCAAAGCAAATTTTGCAAAACAATGTGTATTTGAAAATTAAATCTTTTTTTTAATATTTGTTCAAGATTTGGGTAAGTTTTTAATTAAATTTGTGCATATTTTCATGGTCAAAAATGATATTTTCCTATGCGGAACTTTTTTTCCAAGTTCCAAACATGCATTTTTTGACAATTTCTTACTAATTGTTGTTTCACTTAAATAGGTCTTCCATCATGAAAGAAAACATTTTGAAGTATTTAATAAAATTAAAATTACCAACATTAACTTTTTCCAAGTATTTTTTAAAAAATCACGCAAAGTGACAAAAACCCCAGTCTGGAGGGAGATGCGCGGTCAAAAAGGCTCAGATCTGAAAGTGTTAAATAAGTTTTTAACTTTTATTTAATTGTGTACCCAGGTAGCACAAATAACCTTTAAACGTTTTATTAACGTTTTTAAGCGGTTGTTACAACGTTATTAACCATTTTACAGCCTTTAAAAAACGAAGTGTGCTACTTGGGTACTAGTGCTTATGGAAAATAAAAATGTATTTATTTTTTTACCATCTGCTGCATTGGCGTTTCGTTTAATTTTGTTTACTCAAGAATGCCTTAAAATATAGGGCGATCAAGCAGGACAAAACGTCTGCTTTTCTGTGAAAGGGCCCAATATTGAACAGCGGTATTTCGAAATAGAGACAGATACCATGCATTAGAAGTAAAGCACTCACATAAGATAAAGTTAAAAAACATAATATATAGTCAAAAATCTAATCATAGAATTAAAAGTAAATAATACTGTTTTATTTCTTGGAGTAGAGTTGTAAATAATACTATCTCGTAGGCGATGCTATAAATAGTTGAAAATATTAATGCTATTTATTATTTCTTCTTTATTAGACATAATCTTCAGCCTTTTTTTTTCTTTTAAATGGAAAATTCGATGCTAAAGTTATCCACAACAAATTAAAAAGCAAAGAAACCGCTTGTTTTTAGAGAACTATTATTTTAAGCACTTTGATGGTGAACTTAAATAAATATAATCGATAATGTAAACAGTCAATCATACCCACAAACTACAAAGAATTCTTTGGATAATTTCATATAATCTGCCATTTTGTCATTGAAAAGTCGGAGACTGATGAAACCTTCCTAGAAATAAGCCAATTATATTGAATAAACAAATTTAATATCCCGCAGGATTTTCTGTGCGTAAAATACTTGCGTTGTTTATCTAGCTAATCATTATATTTATCCATGATATTTGATTACTTTCCCACAATCCAATTAGAGGCCAAAGGAGTACGCTTCATAGGGATAGTTTTTTTTTTTTTTCTTTTCCTAAAATCATTGCTTCATTCCGAAGACAGTACGTCTAACTTAAATTAATACAAGCAGAATATGATCGTTAATTAAATCTCACGTGAACGATAGAGAACAAGTAATCTTTAGCATGTGTCTTCAGAGGTCATCACTACAGTAATTCTTATAGACTATATATTTGTTCGCATACAGACAAAATAAGTTTTGAGTCCCCGAAGAGCAGTTACAAGACGAGATTAATGTATTAAACAAAAGTAAATGCTTTTAGCTCTATATTTATACTAAGAGCCTTTTTCGGAATCATCTAGCAAAGTTAATACTAAAATACATTTTGTACAGTATATCAGTACATGTGCATTATGCGTTTGCTATACTCGTTACTTTAAAATAGGCGTATCAAGTTTAGAAATTTTGCGCGGTCTCCATGGAAACCGTATGAAAAAAAACAGCTCCACTCTTTTTTAGCCTACTTTCCCGTTAAAAATAAAAGAAAGACGAAAAAAGTATTAAAAGTAGCTTAATGCATCTAAAAAATATCGCCAAGTCCAAAAAATATCGCCAAGTTAAAAAATATCGCCAAGTCAAAAAAAAATATCGCCAAGTGAAAAAAAATAAAAAGGTAAAATGAATATCGAAAAATTAAAAATTTGAAAGTAGGGTATTGAGATGGGGAATTTGTGTGTCGGTCGGTCGGTCGGTCGGTCTGTCTGTCCCCCCCTAATAACTTTTGAATGAACAGTCCGATTTGGACAAACTTTTTTTTGTTGGAAAGATCTCGGCGAGTACAGCTCATTCCCATATTTGATTTTTTGATTTGAACAATTTTTGGTTCAAATTTGAGCCGTTCAAACAACCGGTCCCGCGATACTAACTTTTTAATGAACAGTCCGATTTGAACAAACTTTTTTTTGTTGGAAAGAACTTTTCAAGGATACTTCATTCCCGTATTTACATTTCCGATTTGAACAATTTTTCGTTCAACATTAAACCGCTCAAGCAAGCTGTCACCCCTAATAACTTTTGAGTAAACAGTCCGAAAAAAAAAATGACTGACTGTGCAGACGATTTTTTGTTTATTTATTCATTTGTTTTATTGAATTTATTATTATTATTATTATTATTTTTGGCAGACGATTTTTTTTGTAACAAAAATGTTTCATTCACGAGGGCATTTTATTCTTTATTTATATTTAACAACTGGCAACGGATTAAAAGTGAAATTCGAGACATTTTATCAACGGACGAGTTTTTTTTTTTTTTTTTCTTTTTTGTTTTCTTTCTTTGATAAAATGTGTTTTGATGTACTTTGTACTTTTAATTTTTTTTTGAAAACAATTGAGGAATTTTTCTACGGAAGAACTGTAACAGTTACATTCTTTAAAAGGTGCGACAAAACTTTATTTATTCATTTATTTACTTTTTATGTGTCTATTTCATCTGATGAGAGGGGTATATTTTGCTTTTAGAAATCAGCTTCAAATGCTAAAAAGGTATGTTTGACATAATTTTTAGTCTTAGATAATCAAGAGAATAATGATCAGATGCTAGAATGCCGATGTCGATGTACGGGAAAGTAGACTCGTTTAGTTCTTGACAGAACTTCTTGTTTATGCACTGCTGTTGAGGCATTTCATTTATTTTAGGCTTTTTGAATTATAGTCCAGTCAAATTAAACATTAAAATCGCAAATCGCGCGATGTAGTTCTGAATTTTTAATATGTTATTATGGTCCCTTAGGGTAGTGTAAATCTAAGTTTGCACCTTTCTAAAACCTGTGCTCGCTGCGAAACTCGCGAAAAACTGCGAAATTTTCGGACATTTTTCAGTTTTTCTTTTATAACTCCTAAACTATGCAACTTTCGATGATACATGAGCATACCCATTTTAAAAAACACTAAATTTGCAACTATTTAAGCTCAAGAGGAGTTCTGTAGGACAAATAGTTTAGGAGATATCGTACTTCAAAAAATGGAGTTTTTTTGCGAAAAGTGAAAAAATTATTCTTCTATCATATTTTGGACACAAATATTGGCATAAATTCCTATTCTACAAGACAAAAAATGGACATGTAATTACATTACATTTAATTAGCTTTCATTCAAGCCCTAACAATAGTCTGTAGGTTCAATATTTCATTTACAATCGCGGAAAATGAATATTTAAAAAATTTAGAAAAATGAGCAAAATCGTTTCCTAGTAAGAATAGGAGGGCAGTAGACATTAAAAAAATGCGTAGAACGGTATTAAAAGGCTAACACTGTAATAAAATGTTATTTTAAAAATTAAAACAAAACTTTACAGGCTATTTTCCCTCATTTTTTTGCTATTTTTATAATGGGTCATGCTGATTGTGGTCTTATCCTGACTGTTTTCAGATTTCCCCCTATCACTTCTGAACTATGCAACTTTTGATGATACGTGTGCATACCCATTTTGAAGAACACTAAATTTGTAACAACTTAAGCTCAAGTGGAGTTCTATAGGACGAATATTTTAGGAGGTATCGTACTTCAACAATTTATCATTTTTTGCAAAAAATGAAATAAATATGCTTTGATCATATTTTGAACCAAATATTGACATAAATTCTTATTCTACAAGACAAAATACAGACAATTACAGAACATCTAATCAGCTTTCATTTAAGCCTAAAAAGAAGTCTGTAGGTTCAATATTTCACTTACAATTGAGAAAAAACAAATTTTCGGAAATTGAAATTATTTTTGAGAAATGAGAAAAATTGCCTTCTAATAAGAAAAGGAGAGCACTGGACAACAAAAAAATGCATAGAGTTGTATAAAAAGGATAACAATGCATTAAAATATTATTTTCATAATTAACATAAAAACCTTACAGGTTAATTTAGCTCTGTTTTTTTTTCTTTTGTGGGTCTTTATTAGCTGTGGTCTTATAGCTAAGCTGCAGGAAAAATGTAGTCTTTGTTCTGTTTCAAGATGTTTGTGTATTTTCTTCATCTTCGAGAACTGGAATGGCAAGGAAGTTGCTCTTGCTTGAAAACAACTCTTTCCGAATTTAAACGAACATCTTGAGACAGAACAAAGACAACCTTCCTTTTCTGCAGCTTCGTAATAAGACCACAGCTAATAAAGACCCACAAAAGAAAAAGAAAGAAAAACATGGAGCTAAATTAACCTGTAAAGTTTTTTTAAATTATGAAAATAATATTTTAATACAGTGTTCCCTTTTTATACAACTCTATGCATTTTTCTGTTGTCCGGTACTCTCCTATTCTTATTAGAAAACATTTATTCTAATAATTCTTCCTCTGAGGCAGTGAGGTGGATAGGCTTGGTGGGATAGCTCCTGGACTGCATTTAAGTGGCTGTTCTTCTTATTACTATTATATATATGCAAACGTTTGTTCGGATGGATTAATGGATGGAGCAGTCAGTTGATAAGCAGTCCGAAAAAATTATCTTTTTAACTAAGCCTTTTTTTTTTTTTTTTGAGCCTCTGTCGCCGGGCGACATAAAGCACATGTTCTGACAGCTTCTGAAGCGAAATAGGTTGTAAATACAGAAACAATAATGGATGATTAATGTAGGTACTTTTTTTTTGTATTTTCTAATAAAAAAAACAATAAATTCCAAAATTTGCTTATTTATTGCCTTTAAGGCGGAACAGAGTTCTCCGGGTCAGCTAGTAATAAATAATGAAATCTGTACCTCAGAGTCCGACTAACGTACATCCGAAAATGGGGATTTTCCATTTATTTCTGCACTGTATGTAGGATATTATTCTGCATCGACACATTAAAACGTTACTCTACGAAAGAAATTCCTTTACAATTATTTAACAGCGTCAAAAGAGCGCGAGTCTCATCTTTTGCATGCACCAGATAAACGTTTTTGTACTCTCCTGAACAATGACAAAAATGGACTTACGTTGGTCTGACTCTAAAGTTCAATACAAGTGCATTCCTAGTGCTGAAAGCACTACACTTGGAACTTTAAAAAATAAAGAGTAATTTTTTTTCGTAAACAAAAAATGTATTACTTTGTTATTAGATAGGGGCAAGTGAGCGAGAAAATAAAAAGAGAACACTTGATTTGCGCAAAATAATGTTACGCAGCAGGGCAATTCTGCGCAACTCATCTGCCTTTGCAGAAAAGATAAAAACTAAAAAGTGATGGCAGTTATTGGCTAAAAATACCAGGTTTTACTCTTTTTCATCAACATAAAATGCAATTACTCTTATTGGACATTATTAGGCTTGTTCGTATTAAGTGATTCTAATTACTTTGTTTAAAACAGAGAATTCCTCTTGCAGAATTTCATCTTCAAGGGGCTAAAACAATTTAAATATAGTGACTTGAGTCTCTGGCTTTTATGAAGCGGTAGAAATAGCAAGGATATCTCACTTGCTAAGTGTGCGTAGGTTCTCACGGAAGTTTGGCTGAAGCAAATGTCTAGATCAAAATAATTACAGTTTTGAAGACGGCGCAAAAACTTAAGATATAAAATCATTCGAAACATTAATTCAGATAGAATTGCACTTTAATGGATACAGGTTGTTCAATAGCATTCAAATACATTAAATTGATAGCAACAAATTTGTGTGACGGTATAAATACAAATGTTTCGCTCTTAATTTTAAGGGGTTTTTTTCTGAAAAATATGGTGACGCATCATTTTAACAAGCATTTTTTCGCCAACTTCAAAAATTATGTTTAAAAGTGGTACGGATGATTTTCAAAGAGAAAAATTATCTTTTGCTTTTTAGAGCAATTTCTATCTGCAGTTTTGAAGTCGATTCTTTTTTCAAAAATATCTCTTTATAATTCAGCTGCTTAGAATACTGATTCAATGAAGGTGATATGGTCGGACTTAAGAGTGAATCATGGCGAATTAGCTGCTTTCCCAAGAGTAGCAATAATTATTCCGTATGACATCAAGGCGCCGAAAGCACTGAGCACTAAACCTTTTCCAAGACGTATAGAGTCTAAAAGTGTAAATCCAAGCTCCGTATGATGGACTTGAGATATTAAAGTCAGTCGTTTACCCCAAGTATCATTAGTAACAGGAAGGTTATGAAGCACTGATTTCATCTTACTTGCTGCCTCCCGGACGGTTGATGCAGAACAACAGACTAGAAAGAAATAGAATATGCACCAGAGATTTGCGAGTACTGCTCTAACGTTAAAGACCCAGCTTTCAAATGGAATAAATATGAGAAAGTATGTACATAGGAACAAACAGAGTAGCAAGTACGTGCAAGTTATGAAAAGCATCCAATGAAGTTCCTTATTAGCCCTGCTGCTGACTTTCGAAATGCCATTGTGAATATGAAAAATCCGTTGGTAATCAGGGTTTGCAGCTCTGGAGAGGTATATGCTGCAACCTAAAATGTATTGTTCTAGTATACTGCAGATGAAATGGAAAAGCACACAGAACAATCCAAGTACATGCTCTACACCCCAAGAAAAGAAAACTGTGTACAGATAACAATAAAAACTTTCGTAGCTGCATGTGAATCCATCTGCTATAAGAAGTACGACGTCTAAAACAACATTCATTGCAAAGCTTCTTCGTAAATGCTGTGGAGCTGTGCATTTTAAATAAGAGTTAATTCTTACGATATCGTGTAAAAGTAATTCAAGTTTTTTCTTTTGAAAAAAATAATGGTTCTGAAAACTGTCCCTAAACCGAACATAAAAAGCAGAGTGAGTTCAATTTTAAAATAATCCTCCTCCACTTTGAAGATGGCATACAAAGAAAGAAAACATACATAACATCCAGTGAGAGTTAAGATGATGCATATAACTTTTAAAGGAATAATCACGTACAACGGAAACTTTCTATGGGAAAAGTTGATGACGCCAACGCCATGTAATCCAAAAGCTAGAGAAAGAAGCCAGAAGTCATCTTCTAAGCATGTAAAATCAAGCTTCCTTTTCATATTGAGATTTTCTTCTGATAATGTGTTGTTTGTTGTTGATAATTTTCTAGCTTTGCTAACTGTTGTCATTTCTTCTATCCTTATCACTTATATAAATATACTTTACGTCACGCAAATAGCACGACTCCCGTTGGTGATTACTGATAATTCCAAAATTGACAACTGAATGCGCCAAAACTCGGGAAGTTTCAATGTCATGGTTTTACAGGCCAAAACAGTTTTTTTTTTTTTTTTTCATTTTTTTTTAAATAAAAACTTGAAGTACATATGTTCTCAAATGTGTGAGCGAAGCGATAAATTCAACACGTTGAATGCAAAAGATTTTGGCTTCCTATACTATATAAGCAAGGAAAATTAAATGATTTATTTTTCTTCAGTACTTATTTCATTAAATTGGCGCAACCCCAGTGTCAAATACAACTACTGCCACATATCAAGTTGTCAGAGCATCTAACGAAATATAATACTTCTACGTCTGCAAAATACATTTTAATTAGGCTTTGTTTTGGCTGGGTGAAATTATTTTGAAAAAAGTTGTAATACACGTTTACATACGATGTCCACTTTCTTATAACATGAAAAGAAAAAACAACCCTAGCAAGAAATTGCTCATTTCATCATAAACATCATTGCTGTTTGTTGTACAGGGTGTCCACTCCAATCGTGGACCAATAGCTAATTTCTAAACCGTTAGAGATAAGCATATAGTTTATTTAGGAAAAAATCTCCAAATTTTGAAAGGAATTTTGGGTCTATTCAATGTTTTTCAAAAAATCAAATTTTGAAAGAGTTACGAAATTTAAATTTTTATACAGCCCCCCAGTCCTATCATTCATATTTAGTAAAACATTCTTGACACTGTAACGTTTAAAACTAAAAAAAAAATCACTCCTCTACGATAAAAATTGACCGAGTTATGACGTTTTGAAAAATCAAGATTTTGCATTATTTCATGACGTCATCGAGAGATCACTTAAGGGACCGTACGCGAAATCCTTCAAAATCTTGATTTTTCAAAACGTCATAACTCGGTCAATTTTTGTCGTAGAGGAGTGATTTTTTTTTAGTTTTAAACGTTACAGTGTCAAGAATATTTTACTAAATATGATTGATAGGACTGGGGGGCTGTATAAAAATTTAAATTTCGTAACTCTTTCAAAATTTGATTTTTTGAAAAACATTGAATAGACCCAAAATTCCTTTCATAATTTGGAGATTTTTTCCTAAATAAACTATATGCTTATCTCTAACGGTTTAGAAATTAGCTATTGGTCCACGATTGGAGTGGACACCCTGTATATTATGGTCTTAAGTAAATATCTGGGAAAATACAAATAGGAATATTATACACTCACATATTTCATAAAAGAAAATTATTAGTCGACGTTGTTATCGAAAGTAAGCAATAATCATTTTTTTGCGTTTTATCTGAAATCTATTAACAAATTAAAAAAAGGAACTTATGTACTGCACGATAAATATTAAGAATACAATAAGAACAATGATATTGGAACAGCATTTTTTTCCCCTCGAAAACTTAATTTGTAAAATTTAATTTGCTAATTTACCACTCTAATTGCTTGAAGTAATATTCCGTGACCGGTTTTGTAATCGATGTCTTCTTAATTTTTAAAAAGTGTCTTTAAAAACATGCTAATAATGACATCTTTTCTTTCATTTTTAACTGCCAAATCACTGGTATTATAAAATACTATACTGCACCACATACGAGGTTAGCAAATGCTTAAAAGAAATTTTAACATTTTAGAACCAGGAGTACAAGTACCAATGTTTTTCGTTCCATAAGAATTTCTTGAAAAATAAAAGCACACAAAAATCTCAAATAATGTTTCTAAGTTCAAACCAAAGTATCACTTTCTTTAGTACTGTACAGATAAAAAGTATGAATAATTTTTCATGTTTTTTCAAGAACCCGGTTTTTACGCGCACTCGGTTATAACAAGCAATAATCATGGTCCCTCCGCTCTCGTTATAAGCAAATCAAACTATAGTACACGCATTATTTAATTGTTTGAGGCAATTTTAACTGAACTTATTCAAATTCGATTCAATTGTTCCATTTGTCTTACAGGCTTTGAAAAATGAAATCAAATGTAGCTTTAAGTATGGTTAATGGAGTAAATATTTTAAATGATTTGGATATTCGTTTATATAGAAAACAGCAATTTTATTTAGCGGTTAGTTGCTACATTATATTTTATAACTAATCTAGCTCCAAACGTACTTCAATTGAAAAAAAAATTTAGTCACTTAGATGAAAATATTTTTCAATTGATCTCACTGTTCACGCTTATTAAAGTTGAGGAAGACAATAAAGGAAAAGTCAGTTATGCCTTAATTAAGAGTTACATTTCGCTGCCTCAAAGTTACTTCTAACTCCTGGTCTGAGGAATTTAGGTGCTTCATTTTCCAACTCAAGGGAAGAATTTTGTCTGGAATGAATTTTACCTGCTTCCCCAGGGTACTGAATTCGAAAGAATACAGTAATATTTTTGCAAAGAACAGCCATTTTTTTTGCACCTCAAACGATTTGAAGCACTATTTAAATTCTAAAATTAACCCATGCTTGTCTTGCACATCAAAATACCTTCATACCAACTTTGACAAAGATCCGACGCAAAATAAATTTGTAAACTACGACGAATGCGTAGATAGATATTTAAATAAATAGATATGCATAGATATGGATTAATATAGATATATATAGATAGAAAGATAGAGCCTTTATGATAGTGATAAGCAAAATCAATATCATAAAAACGTTACATATTTGTGTAGTAAAACAAAATTACATTTAATTCAATTGAGAGGCACATTGACTCAGTTCAATCATATGTTATAGAGTATAGCATATTGATGTTCCATTGAAAAAAAATGTTTGGTATTCCTAAATAGCAATTTTTAAAGCACGTTGTTCTGAGATATAAAAGCCGTTTTCTTTTGAAAGTCATCAGCGAAGCCTTTGTTAAAGCAAAAGTAATGATATATTTAGAAATAAAACTGAATGTACAAAATTCTCGCTATAAAAAATTAGTGTAATGTATTTTTTTATGTCACTAATATCTTTACCAAGTTGTTTATTTTCATTCAAACTTTTTTAAAAACATCGATACGTTTCCATGGGAAAAAAATTCAGATAAAAATAAGAGAAAAAAGATAATATAAAAGAACGATTATTATCTACCATCAATATCAACGTTTTGTGAACAATGTGAAAGCAGATTATTATTATTTTTCATTTTTCTAAATATTAATTTAAAAAACTCCACACAACAGAAAATTAAATAAAAATTTATGTTAATTGAAAGTAATATTTGGTTAGGTTCCCAGTTTCTTTGTATGTTCATAGATGTGTACGTTTATTATCACTACTTCTGTCAAAGCAATTTACATCACTATTTAAAATCTAAACAGAGATACTTTGCATATTAAGTAGCATAACGTGACTTTCAATGATTTGAACATCAAAAGCATTACAGCTATTGTATTTGGTAAATGAGCACAACTTTAGCAATGAAGCTCAAAATGCATGTATTTCTTCCATTTAATTTGCACAAAATATTAAAAACCTCTAAACTTGACGCACCAGCTAAAAAAAAAAGATTCATTCATATATTTAAGATAGCATACACAATATTTTTTAAGTTATATGTTCTTTACCTTCTCCGATGAAAAACATACCGAACATTAAGACTTTTTAAAATCTTTTTGGCGAGTATTTTGTGGCTCTGATGAGGGAAGTCAGGCGAAGGTTTAAACGATTCCCTTTATTTAGACAAGAGAGGGGAAACGTACTGTGATGGTTATTTACTTTGTGATGCTATAAAAATTTCTTTTAGCAGAGACATTTTATGTTAGCTGAGACCCATTAGAAAGCTTTTCCACTTAACAACACGATAACGAGGGAAAATCGGTCAGTAATACTACAGCAATAAGTGTTGCTGTTTTTCCATTGAGCCGATATCGTTTAGTACACCATCCTTCTCGTTCAAAAAAAGTATACGGATGAATGGTTATCGGGCAGAAGCGAAAAAAACGACGGGTGCTTTCCGATAAAAATGATATTGGTTCACGATATTTATATCCGATAAAAATGATATTGGTTTGCGATATTTGGATTCGATAAAAAGGATATTGGTTTTACTGGTAAACGATATTGGTTTTACTGGTAAACGATATTGGTTTGACGGAGACGACACACTCGTCCTTTTGTAACTCTCAATAAAAGAAGAAAAGATGGCAAATAACATAACAAGTAAAGTAGTAACAATTAATAATTATTTTTTAGAAAAAAGACGAAACTCAAAAAGAAAAAATATTTTTCAATACATGGAAAACGACTTCAGGTTTCTTACTTTTGCCTTTGGATTACATGGTGTTGGCATAATTACCTTTTTCCGTAAGAAGATGCCATTGTATGCGACTATTTCTTTGAATAGTTTATGTATAGTTTTAACTTTAACTACACTTTATGCTTTTGTCTTG